>ML809926.1:73804-93800 GCA_009831015.1 Picea engelmannii
ATCTAGTCATGATCTAGTCTATACAACTATGTTGATGCTACCGGGTGAATGGTATGTTTTTGTGCTCAAGACCATTACCTATAATACCTCCCTAGCTAGGAGGGAGTGTTGATATTATGGTAGCTGCGGGAGGTATTTAACTCCATGTGTAAACCTGATAAGGATAAAATACTTCAGGAAGCAAGAAGAAACCCTAATGAGTTGGCTAATAACCCTAGAAGACTTGTCGGCTCAAGAAGATAATTTATATTAGGTTATTAGCCTCCAAGAGAAGAAGTCGTCCATAAATAATAATATATACTGAACAAACAGATACCTAGAATGAGAAGTCGGCCTAGGCAGTTAGCCAAAATTATTATAAATACATGAGGCCAGTTCTCATTCTGGTAGGCAGTCTCATAATTGCAGAGTAGCACTTGTGCATACTGCAGTTGCCTAGTTTCTGCACAGGTTTGGAGGAGAGCTGTCGTTGCAACTAGCAGTTATGCTTGGACTATCTCTTGGCTAGGGTTTGGACTATTTGATCAGCTCTTGTTGGTGCACTATGCTTGGGGAAAGGTGCGCTACCCTTTGTTTGGCTATCTAGCCTAGGGTTTGCTTCTGGAGTGACTCTCTATCAAGGTTAGGGTGCTCGGAGGGTGGATTCGACCTATGGTTGGGTGACAATAGAGATATTGGCAATGGTAAAATGAGCACATCCATTATATTCTAACATCTCTATCACTTCCTCTTGTTCTTGATTAAGGGCCACTGTGTCCTGTTATTTTTCTTCCCGTGCATGACGAAGGTGAGCTTCGGTTGCATCAACTATTTTGTGGAGTTGGGTAGGCTCATCTCCCAACTTTGGTTCTTCTAATGGTGTGGGCGTAGTGGAAATTGTGTGGTTGGAGTGAAGGGATATCCGTACCCCTCTCAGCTTTGCTTCAAGACTTTCATACATGGTATATTTCTTGGCTTCATTTCTCTGCAAAATATCTTCCGAGGCATCCTATACAACTGTGATGATGAAGTCGAAGTCATTGAGTGTGAGCACAGTCTGCATCTTGGTCTTACTAGCTTTTTACTTCTTCTGCGATGTGGGTTTTGTGGGAGAAACCTTTCTTTTGTTAGATGACTCTGCGTCATCAGGGGGAATCTGTGATAGTGTTACTCTACCTTGCTTCTGCTTGTCTTCTTCTCCATTGTTCTTTTCTTTGTCTACTTCGTCATCACCTCCTCCGCTAGGTGATTTTGAAGCAGTCTCTTCTGATGTGCTGTTCAACTTCTATAACTCTTCTGTCTTATTCCTTCTGCTAGTTCTAGGTGTATCGTACCCTTCGTGAGTGACCACCGGGATTCCGATTAGTTTAGGGCCAGACAGTTCTATGGGGTCAACCAGGATAAGGAGCTATGCAGGCCATTCCTTAGTTATTTCTTCTAGGTCCTCCTCTGTGAGTTTGTAGTAACTCTATAGTACTTCTTTGTGTTCATCTCCATGCACAGTGATATAGATAAAATCTCTGTTTGCGTGGAACTTCACAAATGTATTGAACTTGTGCAGGGTGTTCAAGTCATACGAGGGACAACCTCAATAGCCCTCTTTAACTATAGGTAGTAGGTGTGGAACACCATGTTTGATTTCAATTTTTTTCCCATAATGATCGAATACTAGAGCGTGGTGAACTTCACGGCTAAGGGTTCGGATGGATCTATTTCAGGGAAGGTTGCACCTTCCGGCACCTCCCAAGATATGAACGCGATGAGGATCAACAACCAACTAAAGTGGAAATCATAGACCTGATCCTGAGCTTCATGGAAGTCTTGTTATAAATGGTTCACTAAGTATCTTTCCTAGTTCATTTGTAGCCCCTCCATGCATTTTCCTACGAGGTCAAAAACAAAACCCGTGACCTGTGTGGGTTTGTTCTTTCTTACTAGCTTACCAACAATCAACTAGAAAGTGAGGTGCACTACGACATTATGGATGGAGGCTACCTTGTAGCCTCTCTTCCCCTTCTCCACATCACTGTAGGTATATTTAATCTTCTACGCCAGGGCACAATCTGCAACCTTTCCTGGGTAAAAGCATTGTGGGTTTGGTCCCTGCATGCTCAATCCGGTGATCCGATGGATCAACGCTCAATCGACGGTGATGCATCTGTCTAGCCACAAATAACCACCATGGAAGCCTGAAAGCAGGAGCTTAATGCACGTGTTAACCTACTGGTGCCTTTCAAAATGGGGTATCTTCATTACGCTCAGGATGGTAGACTGTGCGAGGTCCATAGTCCATGGTTGGGGGATTATCCTCAACTTCTTCCCCTTCATTCTAGTCAAATACCTGTGAGGTGAGAGCATGCTAAAGTTCTTGCGGTCTCCCAAATTGAATTCGCTGATATTCAACGTCAAAATATTATTCTGTTGAGGCTTGCTTGTGCGTATCCCCTTCAGGAGGTACGCAGTTATCAGGGTGTAGTCGAAGTCCCTGGGGACACTGTCATGATTCACCACGCCAACCAGAGGCGGGATGTAGTCGGGTAGGATGGATGGGATTAACTTCACATTTTCCAAGTCATATCGATGCTTGGTTCTTTTCTCGGCCGCAACTTGGGATGGTCTAGATCCGTGAGCAGTCGATCTGCGAGTAGTCGACGAGGAGGCTTGCACTCCTCTTGTCGATGAATCTTGAATTCTGACAGACATCACCTTCTTAGCCATAAGTTCGATTACAAATTCTTCGAGAGACTTTTCTATGACACCGAGTTCATTCAACATGAACGCTCGATATCGAAAAACTTAGGTTGATTAACAAACGCTCAATGCAATGTAACATGCGGTGAGGTCTCAGTAAACACAACATGGCAATAATGAGGTCTCTTGTTTACAATTCACAAAAGTGTTCTTGGTGCAACAGTCGATGGAATAAGTAGACAACGATGTAACATATCCCTCCAATGGAAAAGAAGCTTCATCAATGCAGTTCTGTCTGTTACGACGTGGTCCCAATGGTCCGATGGCGAGCTTTCTGATCATAACTACTATTTTAACCATTCGAGGATGACAATATAACGGTCATAATGACTCTAACGGTTATGTTTCTCAGCCATGGTGAAGTACCAATTTGAGTTTCTCTGATATTCTGGAAAAGTTCAAATTCTGGAGACCTTCCTTCTTCGAAGTCTTCTCTGGAACTTCCTGTAACTTCTCTAACTTTGCTCTCTTCTTACTGAGCTTTCTAGCCTTCTTCCCCATGATTCGTGACTCAATATTCCTCTTTCCATTATGATTCTTATCTCCTCTTGGCATATTAACTTCGCGATGTTGGTGTTCTTTCCTAAGTTTCAAGGGATATACTTCTTCTCTTTCTGGGGTAGGTGCTCTACTATCCTGTATAGACATGTGTTTCAAGTCTTCTTATGTTTTTTCAACTTCGACATCCAGATTTCTGGTCCTCATTAGATTCGACTGGTTTTCTTATTCTTTCAGTAAGTGTGCTATTCTCTTAGCCATGAAGTCTCTTAAGTCTTGCTTTTTCTATTCTAGAGCTTCCTCTTCTTTTATTTGGGTCTAATCTTTCTCAATCCAGGTTTTTCCTAGTAACATAGCAAATGGGGCGCTGTTCTCAATAAATTTAACAACCTAAAATTCTTCCTCTATCGAAGTTACATGAGCAATCATAGATGTATGGGTAAGTATTCCACATAGGGTTATCAACTTTCCTCTAAATAATCCTATTCCTCCCAATGAAGGAATCATAGCAGGCTTTCCCAACATTTCCCAGGTTCTTTCTGTCATGATATTCACTTGTGTTTCCTCATCCAGAACACAGTCTATGTCGAAGTCTCCTATTCTTGTTTCTATGCACTCTTTTTCTTTGAAGATCTCTGATAAGTTGATATCTCTATGGTCATTCAGGGTTTCTTTCATTTGTAGTAATACAGTCTCTGAT
Organism: Picea engelmannii; assembly: GCA_009831015.1. Classification (NCBI taxonomy): domain Eukaryota; kingdom Viridiplantae; phylum Streptophyta; class Pinopsida; order Pinales; family Pinaceae; genus Picea; species Picea engelmannii. The sequence goes on from ML809926.1 coordinate 77,733, forward strand.
TCTTTTTGGGGTTTTTCCATGGTCTCAGTTTCTTGGTCTTCCTTAGGGTTTTCTTGTCTCATATTCATTCTTTCAACCTTAGTAATCATTCTAGGGCAATCCAAAACTTCATGGTCCATAGCTTTACAACAAAGACAACTAGGTTTTCTACCAGGGCATTCCTTAGCAAGATGTCCTGGTCTTCTGCAACTATAACAAACAATTAATCCTCTCTTTCTCTTGAATGATCCCCAACCTTTCTTCTACTACGCACTAGGATCATGGTGGCTAACCTGCAGAAAATTCTTCCTAGGGTCCTGCATCCATTTGTTAGTCCAAAAATCCTTTCTATGCATATGAATAACATATATTTCACAATTTCTATTAGATCTACTCATATCAAATCTTCTTTGTTCTAATTGTGCCCTATTTTTCAGACTAGGATTTTTTTTTATCAAACGTACCTAGATCCATACTTTCAAAACAAAAATTTCCACTTATCTTGCCTTTAACAGAGCACAAAGATTTCAGATCTTACCTATTTTCTTCATATCTGCCTCCTTTCTTAGTACATAGCTTTGCAAGTCAAGTGGAGTACTACATACTAGGGAAATAGATCTATGCACAAAGCTTCCTCTTTTCCTCAGTTCCCAACAGTCACAGTTTTAGGTCCCGACAACGAAACCATTCGTTGGCATAGGGGCAGACCCAGGGTTCAATGCTTCAACAATGCACCAAAAAAACCCTAACTATCGGTCCTTTCAACAACACTTGTGAAGAAGATGAAGTCTCACCCGAGTTAGAGGTAGGGGTGGTTGCATGACTTAGATATCTACAACCTAGCTCGGACACAAGTATGTGATTACAATACCTTAACAGAGCATTTAGCATTTATCATTTATCATTTCTTAGTATCTAGCCTTTGTTTAGAGTGCAAATAAACCTTAATTACAGAGTAGTGCAGTATGCAAAAAGATCCAACACATTCAAGCACTAAGCACATCAAAATAGACCAGATCTGGTACTCATTCACATCACCAAGAACTAATATATTGTATCAGATACATCTAAACATGCATTACTGTACTAAGCATAAATCATATGAGTTATAAAACAACCATAATGCACAAAGCAACCATAACACAGGATATACGTGGTTCAACCCCAACCTGGGGCTACGTCCACCAACTCTTCTTCTCTTTATTTCCTTCTATCAATCATCTACATGCACAGAGCCACATGATCCTACTCCGCATAGGACATGAGATTTGCGTGCACTCCACTAGATCCTCCTTCCTCGAGCTAGGTTACAACACAAATCTCTCTTACAATCTACACAAGCTTATTACATCCACTTGCACTTAGCTCTGCCAGTGTCCAACATAGCATGGACAAAAAATTTATAACTATCACTTGCACTTAGTAAAACATCACACATATGCACATATTGTCTCCTCTTACATTGCCTAGACATCTATTTATACATTACAAAATGGCCTAGACATGGGTAAAACCATGGGCTAACAACCCCATACTTGTTACATAATCCCCAAACCCAAAAGTCCCTAAAAGGGGGATGAGATCCCGCGATCTCCGCTTCCACTTGTGCTCCTCCTTCGACAGCCTGTCGAAGTCCCAAAAAGGGGTTAAAAGTGAACAAGGATCTTCAAAACTTGGTCAAGGGCCAACACAGAGCCATAATTTCTAAGCAATTAAGCATCTTCATACAACAGGCGCAGACACCAAAGGAAGGAGAGACACCATTATTCTACATGGATTCATACTTACTAGATGTCATGTGTGCCAGAAACATTTTTTCTAGCATGAACCTGAGCTGGAACGTCGCAAAACTCTTGGTTCATGTATATTTCAACATCCTATGGGAGAATAGGTACAAAAAATCTTACTCCCTCATCCACGATGAATTCATCGCACATATTTATTTTAATCTTTTCAATAAAGAGTTCCCGAGACTATCAGCTGCAGCCAAAAAGATGATATAAAAGGTAGGCCACTGGTACTTGGACGAATGAGATACCTACATCAGGGTGTTCGGGGCCACCAGAGCACCACATATCCTACTAGTGCATGTCCTTGACCATCTCATAGTGGGAGAAATATGCTACCAGACCATCCTGCAGGGTTACAATGCCACCCTGTTCAAGGATACAAAGTGAGCGTTTATACCTTATGGATTCCATGTAGGCTTCTACTCGGTGACGAACACTGCTCAAGCCAAATAAGAAGGGCTGAGCCAATTGGAGTTCAGGTTCTAGACCAACTAATTCTGCAACCATGACCCAAAGGGTCTTGTCTTGAAACATTCTTCTCAAGTGTCGTCCTGTTGGCCATACGCCCATGACAAATTTGAAGATGAAATCTTCATAGAAAATGCCCAAGACTAGGATGAGGTGGTGGCAAGGATGAGTGACCCCAAAATGACCAGGTTCATAGCCATGAGCTCGGATGAACAAACAACAACCATATAGAAATAGACTCAAGAAACCCTTAGAGCCAGGGAAGAAATGATAATGGCTGGAGCAACAAAGGTTCCCCTGGAAGCTTCGGTGCAGGACAAAGGTTTCCATATGACGTAGGACACACAAGAAAGGGGGTTTCTCATGATGATTAAGTAGGCACAGTTAATAATTGATCGGCTACAAGAGACCCAAACCTCAGAGGAATGATGGGGTCCCCTGCCGACAACCTAGATGAATTCCAAACAGGCCCAAGCGGCCCTGAACTGATAGACATTGATGAAATCACTGGGTTAGACAACCCTGAAACTACAATGCTACATGTCAGTTCACTGGGGGTTATTTCAACTCAGTCGGAGACATTCAGAACATAAGGGAGAGCAAGTGCACCAAACCCCCTAAACAAATTAATAAACATCTATGATGATGAAGAGATCCTAGAGGTATCCCTGATGACCCCTATAAAAATCATAGAGGAAAAGGAGCCAGAAAAGACACCTTCCCCAGCTCCTGACGCTCAAATTCAGGATCTTCCACCGAATGAACAAGAGGTCGAGATTTTCTTAGACACTTATCTACCCGATGCACCAGGGACCCAAGCAGGTAGTCCGAAGGATGAGTCTAGGTCAAGAGAATAGAAGGAAGAAACTACACAACAGGAAATCGACGTCTCAGAGGTCGATAATCAATTAAGTACCGAGCCTACCCCCAATGCCTCAATTTTGACTGGTAATCAAATCCCTGATGAGCGACAAGCAAAATCCAAGCCTTTGGAACATAGGGAAGAATTTCGAGAACCCAGTCTTGAACAAATATATACCATCGGGAGCCTGGGAAATATGCTCACTTGGGGAGATCAATAAATCCCTGAGCCCATGGATGAAGTCACTGACATACATGCCATCGCTTATGACTGGAAAAGGAAAGATATTGTGTAGAGGACCAACAAGAATAGGAGGATGACTTTAGATTGCTCCATCCTCATCACCACAAAGGAAAATCTGATAAATACAGAGCATGCTAAAACATACAAACTTATCGGTGCAGGGATGGAAATCACAGATGCCACCCTAGACAGGGGAAAAAGGGATGAAGAGGAGATGGCTGCTGCTCTGAAATAATTGGAATATTTGTACCACTTGGCGAAATATTACCAGGACACCACACAGGCTGCAGTGTTCCTAAGGAGCAAATTCAAGGACGCCTACAACAAATTTACAGATGAACGACACCTGTTCACTGCAAGGATATCCGAGATGCAAGAAGACACCCTCATGGCACTATCCACATGAAAGGATATGGATAGGTAGTATGAGAAAGAACATAAATCCATGGAAAGGGTCGACTATATCAGCGCGGTTCAGCAGGGCCGAGATACAGAAGAGCACGACATCCAGGTGTTAAAAGAAAGAAGCCTTGATCGCATAAATAAATTGGCTGAATATTGGGAAAAAATGACTTGGGAACCTCATCAGGAAATCCAAGAAAAATGGGCCAAGTGAGAGAAAATATGGATCAAGATTAACCGAGTAATGAGAGACATCGACCTCCCCGAATTTGGCAGACTTGATGACTTTTTCGACTTGCACGACATAGTCAAATCACATGTTGAACAAGACTCATCATGGGTCGAGGAAATAACAAAGGTGACATACATGACGTCAGGATAAGTATGACAGTTCATGGAGCACCCGATCAAATATCAGGCCATGTTACAACAATTAAGTGCTAGCATAGTCCCCCGACCAGGTTTTTGTGCACACAGTAGAAGACCTGATAGATTTCTAACTCACCGAAATCAAACATCCCCTTAATATAATCCCTGAAACACCAGCCGACAACTTCTCCGAGCCCGACGACTTTTCATAAGAATAAAGGTTTGAATCAAAATATGAAGACATTAAAGATAACAATGACCATGATGAAGAAAGGGGAAACCCACCTCAGAATAATCAACATAACCTCCCTCGACACCCAGAGAAGTTACTCCCTAAATTTGACATTGAAACCTCAAGATTTCCTGAAGACCATATCAAAAAATTCATACTAGCTATCATAGTTATGAATGTCCAACATGAAGACGTAGTTTGCAGGCCATTCCCCTACACTTTCGAGAATTCAGCCTCCACATGGTATTTTAATTTACATGTAGGATCCATAACTAGTTGAACGAAGTTTCAAAATAATTTTCTCGATAAAATTGTAGAAGAAACTACTACAGGAGCTTTGATGGCTGAGTTATTTTCCGCCACCATGAGTTTGAAGGAAAGGGTTAAATAATTTAATAAAATATTCACCACCATCTTAAACAAATTTCATCTCGAGGCTAAACCTACTCAGGAGTTGCAAATCGAAGTATACACTAATGCTCTCCCAACTTCTATTTCCATGTTTTTGAAAAGGGTTTCCAAACCAACCTTAGTTGAGAATTTTGAAGAAGCCAAAACGATAGAGTTCGAAATGAAGGGATGTAAAGAAGGCCAAGTCTCATTAGTTAACAAATAAGTTCAACCCCCTCCTAGGAGAGGACTACTCCTAACTAGACCGCCAGTGAAACAAACAAAACAAGGTCCCGAAAAGGGGAGTGGGGACATAGAGGACCTACAACACATGGTCAAGAAGTTGTCAAATGATATCATAGATATGAAGAGAAGTGCAAAGGAGGGAAACTAAGGCCAGAGGCCCTACAAGAATTTCTTTAAAAGGAATCCACCTTTCAAAGAAATCGAACCTCCCCCGGCCAACTTAAACATTTATCTGGGAAATGTAGCATCTGAATCTTTCTGTACCTATCATCAGGAGAACCACTCTGAAAGAGATTTCCCTCAATGGGTGCATGCCATGAATTTGATGGCCAACTAGTTTCTGGATGAGGTCTCCCTAACCGAACAATTAAGCAGCTCAACTATGAATATTTCCCTAACCCTATAAACATCCATACAAGAGAATCACCCAAGATAGACCACAACATAGTAGAAGATTTGAAGAAATTGAAGGAAAACATATCAGTCATGGACATGTGTAGAATCCCTCAGCAAAAGGAATTTCTATTACAGGCGTTGAAATTAGTAGAAAATCCCACGAAAAACACTGACCAAGGAGGAAATCTAACTCCCATAGATCTAAGAAATAAACCAACTGTGAATGCCTGATCTGAGGATAAGAAGCGAAAGCCTTTTGTTCGACCATTCCTTTTGATGTTTGAAGTCTTCAACATGAACCTCCATAATTGTTTGGTTGACTCGGGGGCATCTTCCAATGTTGTGCCATTGTCTATTTGCAAAAAATTAAACGCAGTACCTCTCAAAAGCGATAAACATGTGATACAACTAGACAAAACCTAGGTGAAGGTTATGGGAGAAATTAAAGATGTAATGATCAGAATAGATACACACCCTAAATTTGTGCAAGTAATTGACATCATCATAGTAGATATCCAAGAAGCTTATGGATTGTTATTGAGTCAATATTGGTTTGAGAAATTAAATGGATACTTTAGTACAGACTAGGCTCACCTTTGGCTTCCATTAAAAGGGCACACAAATATGATCAGGATCGATAGGGAAAGATATTTAAAACATACAGTCACTGACTTAGAAACCCTCAATGAACCTTCATTGGCCGAATTCCCCGTGCTAGGAAATTATTCCTTTGACTCTGATTTCGAGAATTTCTCCCACCTCTCATCTGATGTTCCCCTTTCCCAAAAATCCTAAATGATTTTTCAAGAGAAATTGCTAATGACGACGAAAGAAATCCTCTTATGTCAAGAACCTGCGTTAGAAATCATAGAACAAATGAGAGGTGAAGAGGAAAGTGACAAGAAAGTTGAATCTGACAGTTTTTTCCCACAAGTTTGGACCTTATACTTCAATGGCTCTAAATCAAAAGAAGGGTTAGGGGCAGGGTGCATCCTCATTAATCCAAAAGGTAGATGACATTTTCTATCTTGTAGACTAGAGTTCAAATGCACAAACAATACCATCGAGTATGAAGCTCTAGTACAGGGGCTGAAGAAATCCCTAGACTTAAACACCAAAGAATTGAAGGTTTTTGGAGATTATGAAATTATCATTAGACAAGTAAGGAATACTATACATTGCAAATCTCCACACCTGAAGAACTACCAATAGGAAGTGCACATGCTAATAGAGCATTTTGAAGCTTTCAACATTACGATGATTCCCAAAGAAAAGAACATTATTGCTGATGCTCTGGCCACCACTACTTCAAGGCTATCACCTCTAGAAGATGATGAAGCCTCCTGGTTCACTGTGGAATTTCTCTACAAACCATCGATTCTCAACAATATTTCTAATTGGAAGGTCTTTGAAGGAGATGAACAAATCATAATTTTTTTGACTAACCAAGATAATTTCAAAGACTTGGCTATTGACGATGAAGTATTCCAGGAACAATCAACAGAAACCGATCCCCAGATAGATCAACCAATTGACAAATCGAAGTCTCACATGATACCGAAGGGAATAGCCAACTTAGAAAACCTTTTTTACCTAAGGGAAATATTTAAGGGGTCAAAAAACACGAAGACCGATAGTTTCTATCCCATGCATGAAACTATAAATCTCGGTACCTTGGAAAACCCAAAAAATGTAAACTTCGACAAGACAATATCTAAAGAGGAAATAAATGCCTACCTCAAAATTTCCAGACAATATCAATATGTCTTTGCATGGTCCTACCGAGATCTGAAGACTTATGACACCCGTATCATTTAACACACTATCCCTTTAAATCTTGAAGTAAAACTCTTCCAACAGAAGCTTTGGAAGTACCATCCATCCCTGGAGCCCCTCATGTGTCAGGAGTTAAAGAAACTGTTAGATTCCAAATTTATCTTCCAGGTTAGACATTCTGCCTGGGTAGCAAACTTGGTTCCGATAAGGAAAAAGTCTGGGAAAATCCACCTATGTGTAGATTTCAGAAATCTCAACAGAGCTTCAAAAAAGGACAACTACCCAGTCCCACCAATGGAACAACCCCTGCAGACCATGTCTGGCTTTGAGATTTTCTCCTTGCTGGATGATTTCTCAGTATACAACCAAGTTCTAGTTTCAGAAGAAGACTGCTTGAACACTAACTTCCAAACTAAGTGGGGAACTTTTGCTTATAAACGTATGCCCTTTGGGTTAATAAATGCAGGGGAAACTGTCCATAGGGCCATGGACATAGCATTTCAGGGACTAATCATCAAGTGTGTGGTAGTTTACTTGGATGATGCAACTGTGTATTCAATGAACAAAGAAGATCACATCGAACACTTAACCCAGATTTTTGAAAGGTGTAGGAAATACGACATATCCTTGAACCGTAAGAAAACCATTTTCGGTGTTGAGGAAGGTAAGATGTTAGGCCACATTATATATCAAGTAGGAATTCACATATATCCATAAATAATTAAGGCTATAACTCATCTTCCATTAGCTCACAACAAAAGGATATGCAATCGTTCTTTGGGAAAATCAATTTTGTGAGGAAATTCACCCCCGTTTTCGCAGAAACTATCAAACCCCTACAAAAAATGATTCATAAATATGCTAAGTTTAAGTGGGATGAAGAACGAAAGAAGGATTTTAGAAATATTAAGACTGCAATATCTCAAGCCCCAGTGTTGCGAATCCCCGATTTCAACAAATATTTCTTCCTCTATACTTTCGCCTCTGACCAATTGTTAGCTGCAATATTAACTTAGAAGGATGATGAAAACAATGAGGTACCAATGCCATTCATGAGCACTAATGTCCAAGGTGTTGAACTAAATTATCCTGTTATAGACAAGTAGGATTATGCGGTATAAAAGGCAGTGAAATATTTTAGGTCTTACATCCTTAAGAATCATACCAAAGTCATAGTACCTCACCCCATGGTCATATCTCTATTCACTTAACAAGAGGTGGGGGAAAGAAGAGGAAACTGGATGGGAGTAGTCCAATAATTTTATCTAGATATAAAACTTGCTAAACTAGTTAAGGGACAAGGGTTATGCAAATTGGCCGCTGAATCCCAGGACCAAATGAATGACGACCTCGATTGGGAGAATGAATTGGCATTATGGTGCGACGAAGCTTCATACGTCTCCCCAGGGAAAGAGGCTTGGTATGATAAAATGACTTATCTCCTGCATCATGGGACTTGCCCAGAAAACTTAAATCCTAGGGAAAGGAGATCTCTCAGGTTAAAGTCTACATAATATTTCGTCATAAATTTGATGCTCTTCTTTGTTAATTATGATGGGGTAATTTTAAGATGTCTTGAATGCGAAAATGAAGAAAAAGTTCTGAAAGATATCCATGATGGTCCTGCAGGTGGACATTTCATAGGTAACACCGTGACTCATAAAATACTGAGAGCTGGTTATTATTGGCCTACTATGTTTAGAGACGCTCACACTTACGCTAGAAACTGTAAGACTTGTCAAATAAGTGCGGGGAGGGAAAGGAAAGCACCTATCCCACTTCAACCGATGGTCGTTTATAGGCCATTTGAGTAGTGGGGGTTGGATATCATAGGAGAAATTTCACCAAGCTCTTCAAAACAACATAGATACATATTGACTATCATAGATTATTTCACGAAATGGGCAAAATCCATCCCTCTGACTTATGTAAATGAAAAGGTGGTGATCCAATTCATAGAACAACAACTGATCACAAGGTTCAAGGTACCCTCTGTCCTTGTTTTTTATAACACAACTTAATTTTATTCGACCTTATTAACAAAGATTTCTCTAGACAAAGGAATCATAATTAGATAATCTGCAAACTATTATCCACAGGGAAATAGAGTGGAAGAATCAACTAATAATAACCTAGTGAGAATATTAAAGAAGACAATTACAGACAACTAGAAGAATTGGCATAATTCACTTCCTAATGATTTATGGGCTGATAGAGTTACACCCAAGGAAGATATAGGGAATTCTCCGTACTTTCTGGTATACGGCCATGAAGCCATTCTCCCGAACGGGCTTTATATTCCATCTCTTCAACTTGCTCAGGATTCCAGAGGACAACCCTCATCAGTCATACAACAAAGAATTGATACACTCCTCATGTTGGAAGAAGAAAGGGAGAAAGCTAAATCAAAGTTCATAGCTCATTAATAGGTAGTTAAAAGGTGGTTTGATAAGCATAAGGCTAAAGAGAATATTTTTGAAGTAGGAGACTTAGTCCTAAAGTGGGATAGAGCAAATGAGCCTAAAGGAAAACATTCTAAGTTTTAGAATCTATGGCTCAGACCTTTTTAGGTGGCCGAGAAGATTGGGTTAGGAACCTATCGACTACAGAATCCGAGGGGGAAACCTGACACCCTCCCTGTCAATGGCCAAGCCCTAAAACAATATTTCCATTAAAAAATAAAAATAAAAAAATATTTGGTGTTTATGTTTTTCACAATGTTTATTTTTACGTCGATTGCGAAATACATATTTTGTTTTATCTCTTGATTTTTATGTTTTCACTTTTGAATATTGTGTTTAGTAAAACAATGGTTGACCTCAAATCATGAGACAAAATGAACTCTCTTCCTAACTCATCCCTCACATACAACAAAAGAAACGCTAAGGAACCTGCGGTTGTTTCGAGGGGTTCTCTATCTAACGTGCGCAAATGAACAACCTTGGAGAAATGTTGAAGTGTCTACCTAGTGGTCTGGTGAAAACCTTAAGGGAAATTGGTAATATGGAAAGGAATACATGTACCTCGGAGGCAGAGATGGAAAGTTTCACCTTAACCATTTCATTTTTCAAATAACAGACATCCTCCTTTCCCACTCGCTCAGGGCATTCTGTTGAAACAAAAAAATCAACTATATCAAATGAGCGCATAGTAGGAGAGGGTATGTAGACAACTCCACCGGGGCTATGGATGCTGGTTGACAATGGAGCAAGGTCTGTGACATCGGGGTGACTCCGCCGGGGCTATGGATGCTTGTTGGCAGCGGAGCAACACCGTAGGGAGTGAAGAAGGGTAACTAAAGGCTTAGTTCTAGTGAACGCTTTACTAGGATTTTGTCAAAGGGGGCATGAGTCAGGGTTATAGGAAACAAAGGTTGAATAAAGGTTGCAAATCCCATAGACAGGCCTAGATGCATCAACCAGGGAAATTTCAAACACAAGGGTAAAAGAAGCTTTGGTAAAACAAGATAATTTCTTAACCAGCTTTTGCATCAGCCGATCTCGAGGAAGGAACAAAAATTCTACTTTCGCCCAGTAAGTCACCATTTGTTGAGCACTCAACACACCCTAAAAATCCTATGTCAATTTTTACTTTTTGGGTACCACTTGATCTTTGCATTGTCTGATTCGACTTCATTTTTTCAAAAATGATTTGCCTTTTGCTTATTTTCATGACTCTTATTAGATTTTCAGATTTGATGGACTTATGAAAACCCATGTCTTAAAAAAAATCCTTAACACCTGAATAAAGAATTAAAATCCAAAACACTTCACCCGACACACTCAAGTTTGACATCGGAAAGAATTCAAAGAAAGAAAAGAGCCACTTGGGAAACCCCATTCATCGAGCACCACTCTTCATTCGACATCAGTGAAAAGTAAGTTTTTTTTGGTGCCATTGTCTTACAAAGGGATATCACCAATAACCGATTCCTCTTCGAAATTGGTAAAAGATGAGAGGAATAATCGTTAATCAAGAAAGAAATGATATCACCGATATCCAATACCCGACACGTTTATCGGAATCAAGGAAGACCGAAAAATATTGAAATGAACATTTTGACCACACAAAATAGTTTTTTCAACCATCAATCCCCGAAGCGTATCGACATCAGGACTTTTTTAGGAAGCTACTCCAAAGAAAACACGAGATAGGTTTATCCCCGTCCCTGAACACTGATACTTTTTCGGCATCGGCAAGCCTAGGTTTGTTTTAGAAAACACAACTTGAAGAAAGTCCTGACTCCCATTAATACACGTGAATTAGGTCATCGGTCTTCAACGCCACCTGTCTTTGATGGATTGGAGAACCATTCGGTCTAGTTTTACCTCGAGTCATCCTTGATTCCCTAGGTCCAAGTCACACCTCCGAGTCATCTTTGCCATGAAAACATTATATGATGATATTGATCGACGTTGGAGCTTTTTGCAAGGAACATTGACGAAAGCGTTCATAGCACATCCCCGATCCCCGATCCACCCATTGAGAAAGAGACACGATGGGACGTTTTAGCGCTAGATGAGATTAGATTTAGAGCATTTAAGGGGCTAATTAATACCAAACCCCACATTAGTTTCTACCTTGTGCGCCAATCAACATGGCCATTTGAAATCACTGATAGACCACATCACCCCCGCGTGTCCGCCGTTAACCCATGATGAATTTAAGTTATAGAGATTCGATGAGAGATTTGTTTTAATTTTCACTCATCACCCAAATTTTATGGTTGATGTGACACAGTAAGTTCTTCGAAGGTTTAAATTCTCTTGTGTCGTGGTAAGCAGTATCATTCTGCGTGCAAGGAAATTCAAAGCACCCAGAGAAGCGAGATGAATAATTCAAAATCTGTAGAGATCACGTGAGTATCAAATAACGAGGTTTAGCAAGATTTACAGGTATGTACCAAAGTCTGTGGATTGTACATATTTGCACTTCATATATTTTTTTTATCCAGTGTTGCTCTATACACAGTCCCTAAATATTTATTTTGAATGCAGGAACAATGCCGACAAGGAAGCCAACCACTAAGCGATCGTTAAGGGCGTTAAAGCTAAAATAACGAGAGCTAGGAAAAGGCTCCTCCCCAGGGGTCGTAAGACAATTGGAATACATGTTGAGACCAAAGCCTATCATTAAAACATCAATGAAGAATGATTTCATCTAGACTTCGACCTTTGGAGATACAGAGGAAAGCACATGATCGAAAACGACACTCTCACATTGGGGAGATATCTTTAAAAATATAAGCCAGGAGGAATACTCAGAATACATCTCACACAGTGATCTTGATGTCAGAGCACTCGATGACGAAGTGTTCCCAAAAATTCGGTGATCATACCTACATATGGTGGCTAGCAGATCCCCTATCTTTCCTTGTGTCGAACTCATGAAGTGGTTCATTGACCACATAGAAACACAAATTTTTTTTATCAATGATGACAATGGTGGGTGTGTCAGAGTGTTCCTTCCAATGGAGGTCCAGAAGTATTACAAGCTAAGAGACCCTGAGGAGTGACTAAACATGGATTTCATCGTAAAATTATATGAGCGCCATGACATTCACAGGTTAATGGCCTTGTGGTGGAGAGAATATAATATGTACACCAACTAGAGCACCGACTGGTACCAAACGAACAATTTAAGGGAGCCATACATCTACCTGATGGATCTCATCTACCGATTGTATGGGGAGAAAGCCTGCTCCATATTTTCAGAGGCATGGATTCTTGTAGATTACACAGTGGCCATTTCTAGGAGTGGATTCAACTGAGGAGCCATCATTTCTAAGCAACTGAGCATCTGCATACAAAAGGCCCACTCACTAAAGGAAGGAGAGACACCAACCTTCTACATGGCTTCATACTTACTAGATGTCATGTGTGCCGGAAACATTTTCGTCGACATGAACCTGAGTTGGCACATCAAAGAACTCCTGGTTCACGTATATTTCAACATCCTATGGGAGAATAGGTACAAAAAATATTACTCTCTCATCTGTGATGAATTCATCTTTTTTATTTATTTTATTCTTTTCAAGAAAGAGTGCTCGAGACTATCGACTGCAACCAAAAAGATGATATCAAAGGTAGGTCACTGGTACTTGGACGAGCAAGATACCTACATCAGGGTGTTCAGGGCCACTAGAGTGCCACATATCCTACCAACTCAAGTCCTTGACCATCTCGTAGTGGGCGAAATATGCTACCAGACCATCCTACAGGGTTACAACGCCACCCTAGTCAAGGATAAAAAGCGGGCGTTTATACCTTATGGATTCCATGTAGGATTCTACTTGGTGAAGGACACCGCTCAAACCAAACAAGAAGGACTGAGCCAATTGGAGTTCAGGTTCTAGACCGACCAATTCTACAAGCACGATCCAAAGGGTTTGGTCTTGAAACACGCTTCTCAAGTGTCGTCCTGTTGGCCATATGCCCACGACAAATTTGAAGATGAAATCTTCATAGAAAATGCCCAAGACTGGGACGAGGTGGTGGAAAGGATGGCCAAACCAAAAATGACTAGGTTCAGAGCCATGATCCTGGATGAATAGACAACAACCATAGAGAAATCGACTCAAGAAACCCTTAGAGCCAGGGAATAAATGATAGCGGCCGAAGCATTAGAGGTTCCCTTGGTAGCTCGGGTGCAGGACAAAGGTTTCCCTATGATGTAGGACACATGAGAAAGGGGGTTGATCATGATCAAGAAGGAACAATGAATAATTGGTCAGCTGCAAGATGACCCAGACCTCATAGGAATGAAGGGGTCCCCTGCGGACAACCCAGATGAATTCCAGACAGGGCCAAGCTGCCCTGAACTGATAGACATTGATGAAATCATCAGGTTAGACAACCTTGAAACTACAATGCTACATGTCGGTTCAATGGGGGTTGTTTCAACTCAGCAGAAGACATTCAGAACATCAGGGAGAGAAAGTGCTGTTGGAAAATTCTTAACAGGTAGTGTAAGCTTGTCATTGATGGAAAGTACAACAGTGAATATGGCAGGATCAGAGTGTGCATCGATAGACAAACATGAACAATGTAGGCTTAGGAGGAATTAGCGCAGAGTCGAAATTCTTCCAAGTAAAAGGGATGTGTAAGCTTGGAGGAGAATCGTCGCTGATCGTTGGATCCCATCCAAAATTCCCGACAGTACGAGGGCCGTCAGATCTGAATAAAATCAAGAAGAGAGCACACGGAAGAGGAGGATCAATCTCAGGCGTCAGATCCGATCGCAGGGTTCAACCACCGTTGGATCGAAGAGAGCTTGCACGGTCTTCAAACTGCAAGGAGAAGCGGGTGTAATCACAATATGAAAATTCGCGATGAAATCTGAGCCATCAGATTAAACTTTGATCTGGACCGTTAATTCCAGTCACTATCGGAGTATCGGGGATCGGGACCTTGAAATGTCAAAATCATTTGACAACAAGAACCCCGAAATCGCGATATGCGATTTCGCAATTTAATCGCAGCTGTTAAGATAAGAAGTGATCTGGACTGTTGATTTAACTTCTTATCAGAGTTTCGGGGATCGCGAACTCAAGAGGCAAAGAACTCAATGCATCAAGAATGCCGATTTCGCGATATACGAAATCACGATTGAATCTAGACCGTCAGATCAAGAAATAACCTGGACCGTTGATCATAGCTCGTGTCGGAGTTTCGTGAATCGCGATATCAAAGTGCCAAAAACACTTGACAACAGAAATGCCGAAATCGCGATATGCGATATCGCGACGTATTTGAAACCGTAGAATCAAGCTCAGATCTGGACCATTGATCTAACTCCATATCAGAGTTTCGGGGATCGCAACTTGGAGATGTAAAAGAAACAATGCAACAAGAATGTCGATTTCGCGATATGCAAAATTGCGATGCAATCGCAGCCGTAGAATCAAGCTCTGATCAGGACCATTGATCCCACGCCATTATGAGGTATCGGGGATCACAACTTGGAAAGTCGAGATGCCACATCTCCAGATCCACGAAACACGAATTCGCGAAAAACGCCTTTTGCATAGGTGCTTGGTTATGACCATAGTCACATTGGGGAAGGAGCTAGTGTAGCAATATTAATAAAGTACATCCAAAGGGGCAAATAAACCTGAAGGAGATCGGAGGGCTACTGTAGCACGATATAGTATAACTGCTATAAACCACTGATGGTTCCAGCCAGAGGACTTGAAGACACATGGGATGATTGACAGAGAAGGTAAAGAGCCACTGGGAATCTTCAAGAGGAATGAATATGTTCGTGATTGTGATGGACAACTAGATGGGCATTGAGGCCTGTAACTAAAACAGAGAAGGTGAGCTTGACTATCACAGAGAAGATGAAGAGTCTCAACTGCTAGAGAGGATGAGGAATCTCAACATAACACCCAGTGATGCTGAACGTGTGGGAAAATAGCCAGAGAAGCTGAAGAGTCATGATGATGATCACGCAGAACACTTGAGATGTGGAGGATATGAGCGCCGGATGAGCATGTAGAGAAATGGCGAATATTGCATGCACAAGATGCACATAAGCTACATATACACAGGACATAGAAGAGAAGGGGTTGCTGTTGCTATAGGAGTTTGCTGTGATTGTTTTTGGTGAAGGTGATTCATGTGTGAAGAAGGAGGAGAGTGCAGTAGCTGAACAACATAGAAGTGGAACTGTGTAGTGAATGGACATGGTGCATAGAGAATAAATAGTAGATTAACAGACAAAGCAAGTGATGTGAGCAGAAAGACAATGAGGCAGACAGAACAATGAAATGCAACAGAACAATGATAAGTCTGGTAAGCCACTATTGAACATCATATCACTGTAATAAATTTCAGTAGCAAAGATTTATATTTCAGGGTGGTTGGGAGGAGCTAGGGAGGACTGGTGTCCTCAAAGGTTCAGGTGGGTGCTTG
>ML809926.1:111232-124301 GCA_009831015.1 Picea engelmannii
ACACACACACACACACACACACACACACACACACACACACACACACACACACACACACACACACACACACACACACACACATAAATTATAGATAGTCGCTAGACCATTGACAAACCCATTCATCGATGGTTCGACTAATGTGGATTTTTTCCTCCCTAGAAAATGCGTCGAACATACAACCTTCTTGTCATTATTTTGTCAAAAGTTTGTCAATATTTCATCGAAGGTTTATCAATTTTTCATCAAAGGTTTGCCAATCTTTCGTTGAATTTTTGTCAATTTTGCGTCGAAAGTTCGACTAACATGTATTTTTCCTCCTAGACAAAATATGTTGGACAAACAACCTTCTCATAATTTTTTTGTTGAAGGTTTGTCAATTTTTCGTCGAAGGTTTGTTACTTTTTCGTCAAAGGTTTGCCACTTTTTCGTCGAAATTTTGTCACTCTTTCGTCGACCTTCTGACCGACAAGTGACGACCAAATGATGTGAGTGTAATGAAATGTTGGGACATGTTAGTATCTCTTAATACAAATCGGTTCGTCGGTATTGCGACACACTCTTGAATGTCGTAATTGAGATGAAAGTGACACATAGAAGAAATGATTGTTTCCTTCGTCGTACTTGTGAATTTGTGGTGACAAACATGCATCGGTAAATCGTGGGAAAATGGGCACAATGTACTGGTGAGTGTTGTGACGCTTGGGAGGGTTGTTTCTTCTTCATATTGTATATTTTCCGGGATGGATATGGCTTTGGCCTCTTGCTTTTCTTCTAACATTGTTTCTTGTGTTGAATGGTATATGGCCCAGTGGAACATGACATATGATAAGTCTTTATTCAACATGATTCAAAAGAAAGAGGGAGGCATGAGCATGGATGTTGGTGATGATGCTTCTCATCCTATGAGATGATTTGGCTCTATTTACTTCTAGACACCTTTGGATGATGTTTTTGAGTTGAATAATGTTTTACTTGTTTGTGGATTGAAGAAAAATATTATTTTAGTGTCTTGTATGTTGTATCTTCATTGTATGACTAAGTTTTATTCTTAGGAGTTCATCTTCATAAGACAAACCTAGGTTGTGGCAAAAGGGCTTCTCAATAGAGGTATTTATAGGTTTTAGGTAGAACCAATGAAACATTGTTCTTAGGTGCATGATAGTACCAAGTTATGTGATTTATGGAATAAGTTTCTTGGTCATTTGCATTATTGAGTGATTCCTATCTTGAAGAAATTATTGCAAGGATTGCTCGGTTCAAGATATAGGAGAATTTTTTCAAAGAATGTGCTTTTGTTAAGAAATTCAATGCTATTTTCCCCAACAATGAGCATAGATCAAGAGAGAGTCTTAATATAATCCATTCATATGTATAATGGAGAATTGATTTTGAGGGACAATAGTGTACCGTTAGTGATTATAGTCTAGCTAGTCCAAGGACTTTGGATAGGGGGTGAGAGACGATGGACTTTATAGGTTAATCATTGGTCCAATTGAATTTTTCTAGTGAGAGGTTGGATGAGAGTTCTAGTATTGAGGAGGCACATGTAGAGAATGCATGGCAGGATGTCATGGAGATATATTGAGAGCATACTATGGATGTTGTGATAACATCTTGTGTTGATGGATACAATTATACTTCTGTAGCTTACATGACTGATATTCATGCCAAAATGGGAGACCGTGGTGAGTATACATGTGATATTTGATGATGATGTGATATATTCTAGTTCACATGATTCTCCTCAGTGATTGAGGAGAATGTGGAGTTTATTGTTCTAGACATTGATCCCAAGACCTGAGATGAGTTAGATTTAGGAGTTAAGGTGATTTTGAGCGTGGATATTCCCTTAACAAAATTTTTTCTGGGCACCTAGATATTCAATGAGGGTGAGTATACCTCCTAAGAGATATACTAGTCATGTTGCATTGGTTTCTTCCATCTCTATGAATTTCAATTGTCCATTGGAGGATAGGTGTGATACCTTGATGGAGGATGATGTTAATATTGATTCCAGGTTTGCAGTTGATGGGAGTATTGTAGAGTACAAGGACACGGTTGATAGATTCTCTCAGACTGATGGAGTTTCCTACTGCCCATGGATTCTCTTAGATAGAGTAAGTTTCCCATGATGTTATTCTTTCTTAAATATTCTCTCAAGATGAGGGAGTTGATCAAGTTCAGGTTTTTTATTTGTTGGAGTATTTGAGATGTATGAGAGTGATTTTTCATGTTGATAGGTTGTTGATGTCCTTGCATAGGTTGTTACCTATACCACGAGTTTTGTATTCCAGGATCAAGGAGTTGACTTGTGTAAATTTCTATATTTGTGCCTTTGATAGATATGATCCACTTGTCTTGACCTTGTATGGAGATATGATTATCTTTGTAGGATGTCCCGGACAACTCTTGATGTGGTGTTCGTTGATGTTGACCCATGATGTTGACTCGAAGGATGATGAAATTTGGCAAGTTGCTTTTGTTCTAGGGTTACGTTCCTTCATATTCACAAGTTTCATTGTTGTTTTGAGTATCAAGACATTGTGATAGCATGGATGCTAGTTTGTCTACAGGTGATAGTGGTTATTTTAAGACTACAATAGGTATAGAGTTGCAGGTAGTAGATTTGGTGGAGTCGCAAATAGAGTCGAGAAGTGTCAGTGTAAGCATTTTTCTCATAAAGAGGGAGTGTTATCTTCCAGGTTACTATAAAAGTGTTTACATATGCTTGGGGGCACTTCATGAGTTTTGAGGTACATGGTGTATGTTCAAACCTCATATGGTTTGAGATGGATTGGTGCATGGAAAATGGTCCATGACACATTTGAGTAGTAGAGACAACTAGCTTAGTGATTGCTTGACCTCAAGTGGGTGCATGCTTAGCATTATTTCATATGGAATTGGAGTTCTCATGCTTGCTTGGTCGATTCCCTTCAGCTCTGGTTTATACATGATAAGTTTCCCTAGAGGGATGAAACTTTGAAGACACTTTGGTATATTTTCTCCTTGGATTTCCGAGAACATTGAGTTGTCAAACAAAAATATTGTATCTTTTTCGTTGTTATTTTATACTATATTTCACAATAATCCTAAGGAAAAAATTCACAGGGTAAAGATCTAAAGATCTGAGAAAAATCTAGGATTAGAAATGAAACTTTTGAAATTCAGATTTTCCAAAATTTCTATAGGTTTGTCTTCACTGGATTCAAGAAGG
This sequence comes from Picea engelmannii, assembly GCA_009831015.1. Taxonomy (NCBI): domain Eukaryota; kingdom Viridiplantae; phylum Streptophyta; class Pinopsida; order Pinales; family Pinaceae; genus Picea; species Picea engelmannii. Next base: position 114,447 of record ML809926.1, read on the forward strand.
TGATGAATCTTCCAAATTTTTCTTTGAATTTCTAAAGAGAAAGCACTCTTTAGAGAGTTCTTGTTCTCAAGACAAAATATGGATTGTTGGAACATGATTTATCCGCGTTAAATTATTTTTGGCCTTTTCTTTTAAAGCGTATTCTTGCTTTATCAAGATTTTGAATCCATTAAAAATTGATACTACAATGCCATGATGTGGTTCCACATTTTTTGATATGCAAAGGGACATTTCATACAAGGAAATTTCCAAGGAGGAGCTATTATTTGCCCTAAATAAAATGAAAGATGGAAAAGTTCTAGGATTGAATGTACTCCCATATGAATTATATCATACTATGTGGGAGACAATTGGTGATGATTTAATTAAAATGGCACAAGAAGCCTTTAATTAATTTTTTTTTTGAGTTTATCAATCACGTTTTAATCAAGTTGATTGTGAGAAAAGTTGCAAGAGACTTTATTAAATGTCTCTTACAAAATCATTGTAAAGGTCCTTTCCTTTTGTACTCAAAGTGTTGGTTTCTGGATTATAGATATGAAACTAACCATGAATGTTGAAGGGATATTTGTCTTGGATATTATCACTGATGCTTGCGAGACAATGCCATTGGGCTAGAAAAAAATGATCAAAACCTTGTCTTTCTCAAAATTAACTTTGATAAAGCATATGATAGAATTGATTTGTGTAACACCCTGTTTCCCCCAGTTTGTAAAAATAACTATACTGGCCAAGAACTGTGGAAAACTAAAAAATGTGAATGTGTGATGTGAATGGACCTTGTGAAAAAGGTCGATGAATGTAAATAATATTATATATATATATATATATATATATATATATATATATATATATATATATATATATATATATATATATATATATATATATATTGTAGGACTGCTGAGAGGGGATATGCTAAAAAAGAGACCATGATGGCTGAAGAAAGGTGGTGGAAGGCACCTGGAAAGGTGGTGTTAACTTCCACCGAAACCAATACCGTATTTGGACTTCACTAGCCCGGAGAACCAAGAGCGGCTCGCTGGCCCCGAATTAAATGACTCACTAGGATTAGTAGGTAAATGGATCCTCATGAGTAATGAGGGATGGGGGGGGGGGGGTGAACCACCCATCCGTAGAGCCATCAAGCCTGACCTGTGCGAGGGAAATCACACCACACACAACCTCACAAGAGGAAAAATGCGTGAGGGAGAAGCGAGAAGGGGGAAAACACGGGGGAAGGAAGAGAACTCTGGAAAAATACAGAGTGAGTGATAGCAGAGAAGAAGGAGAGTAACCTTCATTCTCAGTCACTAGAAAATAGAGACGCAGTCTCGCAACATCACGGTCTTAGCTTCAGGGTGGCTAGTGGTAAATCTGTTGGGAGTCGTTGAGCCTACGGTTGGGTGGAAACGAGCACCCCTCTCATCAGTTGCATCACTTCTGGTGTTTTTCTGATAAGTATTTTTTTTCATCTTGTATCTTGAAATGTATATTCTGACATTTATGCTCATAAGCTGTGAAATCATGAAGAGTTTCAGTATAAGACTGTATGTGTGGTGTTTGATCAGAAATGGTGGTTGCATGCTTTTGTTGGAAGGACCACTTATGGCTTACGTTTATAGATAGATTTGTACATATATATATATATATATATATATATATATATATGCATATTGAATTAATTTAGACTTCGAGTCTGTTCTTGGGAAATCCATACCTCTATTCGTCCCCAGGAATACCCGAAAATGATCTCTTCAAAGAGATATCCTTCTTAGAAAGTTTATCAAGAACCTGGAAAAGGATTCGAAAGCGCAAGCCTTAGTAACCTAGTACGAGGAAGAATGATCCTCTTGAAGTCCCGAAATAGCAGTGTAGGGATAAGTATCGATCGACGGATGAGATCCTGTCAGAAGATCTGCGGTCATTCACGACCGTTAGATTGGAGGAATACACGAGGGTGTTAAATGCCTTAACCCCTTTTTCCTTCATCTGCATGAGTAGCGAATAAATCGGGACCGTAGATCCACAAGGTCCATGGGAGCATCTAGACCGTTGGTTTTTCCATTTCCAGGGAGCAACGGGAGAGTGTACAGTGCGGGACAAGTCTGAGCCATCAGATCTTTGTCTAAATAGCTGACAACCGTTGGATCTATCGAGAGTTGCATGAGGTTTAAAACCTCACGCGAAGAGCAGCAGAGAGAAAGTCCCGAAGGGGTTGTATCGAGATATCGACATTCGGGAGTTCGGGAGTCCAGAGGACGCGAGTCCGAACACTCGACATTAGAAATTGTGAAACTGCGAAAGAATATGAGCCGTCCATTTGTGGGAGGACGCGTGTCATAGAATCATCCGTTTCAGAGATTCGAGCATCGGGATTCATAGAGGTGAGCGCCTAGACTTTGCGAGTGGTGAAGTTGCGAGAAGATCAGGACCATCCATATGAGGAGGACAGGTGGCAGAGATCGAGGGATCTCGCGAACTCGGAGGTTCGCAAGGTGAGAGCCCAAGAGTTGGTTGCTCCAAGTTGTGAGTGACGAAGTTGCGAGAATATCAAGACCATCCATCTGAGGAGGACAGGTGGCAGATATTGAGGGATCTCGCGAACTAGGAGGTTCGCAAGGTGAGAGCCCAGGAGTTGGGTGCTCCCAGTTGTGAGTGGAAAAATCGGGAGGAGCAAGGATAACCGTTGGATCCAGGTCAAGGGAGGACTGTTGGATAAGGAGCTTCATCACACGCATCGTGCATTCGGAGGTTCGGAGGTTGAGAGAACCTCTTCTCAACATCAGAAGTCGCAAAGTGCCGAGAGCCGAGGCACGAGTGTGGACACATGGCAGAACCACAAGGTGGGGCCTACGTGGTTGACAAGCAGACACACGTCACCTGGAGGAAGGAGTCAATACTCCATTGTCTTCTCACGTCTCAGGAATTCGCGAGATAAAAGTATGCGAGCACGATTCTACAACTCGCAAAGTCGCGAGTAGAGAGAAAGCGAGAGGAAAGTCAACCTTCGTTGACTTTCAAGTCTCGGAGGATCGCACAAGGAAGGAACGAGAGTTCAACCTTTGAACTCACGAAGCGGCAAGTAGCGAGAGGAGCTAGCGTTAAGCTTAGCCAGTGGTCATGCGTGGAGGGTGTTGACAAAGGAGAGCTATAACCATTTCGTGATCTCAGGTATCGCGATATTGGAAGAAAAGAGTTGGGTGCTCCAACTCATGAAGTCGCGAAGTGCGAAGGGGTGAGGAGAAAAATCTGAACCGTTGGATCCAGGAACGGGAGGACCATTGGATCAGAACTCCGTGGTGATATCGTATATCGAGAGTTCGGGGGTACGAAGGTTGGAAGGGGTCACCTTCAACCGTAGAAGTCGTGAAGTGCCGAGAGCCAAGGCTCATGATAACACATGGCACATCCATCAGGTGGGGCCTGCATGATTGACAGGTGGGCACGCGTCGCCCAGAAAGGAGTCAACACTCTGTTGACTTCTCGTGTCTCGGGGATTCGCGAGATAGGAGCACGAAGGCTCAACACTCCAACTCACGAGGTTGTGAGTTGCGAAAAGTGCGAAGAGGAAGTCAACCATTGCTGACTTTCGCGTCTTGGGATTTCAGAGAAGAAGAGCATGAGAGCTCGATGCTTCAACCTGCGAGGTTGCGAGTAGCGAAAAGTGTCAAAGGGAAGTCATGCATCGCATTTCCCCGAATTGTGAAAAGTCGATAAGTGCTTGGCTAGCTTAAGTGCATAGACACGGGACAGGGTCATGTGGACAAGATCGCAACGGGGAAACCTACCACTCGCTAGCCCTATCGAGGTTCGACGCTTCACCGTGTCGGGGTTTGCAGAGTCGAAAGACTCGACACTTTGGTAGTGCTGAGTTGCGAAGAGTGAAAGAACACCATACTTTTTCGGCCTGTGGTCGCGACCCAAGATCACATGGAGATGGACACGGAAGGAACTAGCCTATGCTAAGACCCCCGTAGGTATTTCAGGGATTCTAATCCTCGAGAATTCGACGAAAATTTTTGTTTTCCTTAGTGGGTATGTGACAAATTGGTATCAGAGCATGGTTACAACACTTGGCCTGCTTGGGCTCGTGAATGGTTTGCGCAGAAGCTTCGTTCGAAACACTCCTAAAAAGAGTAACCCCCTATCTTAACCTTCCTAATCAAAAGATGAAGTTAAGAATGAAAAACCCCTATTGTGTGTGTGTACATGTAAAAATATGAATTATGTACTGGTTATAAATGAATATAAGTATTGACTAACAACCAGTGTTGTTCCTTTTGCACACAAGCGGAAGATCAACCGTGGGAAATTTTCAATGCATAGTATGGTGACTCACCAAGAAGTGGGAGAAGGCTCCCACAATAGAGACAAAGAGTCTGACAAAAAGAGGGTAGTAGGGACCCCTCTAGGTCTAGCCGAGACTATGAGGAGCCTCATGGTCGAATTACAAAGCTGTAAGGCTGACAATGAAAGGATGATGAAAGAACAAGAAAAGCAAATAGAAATTAACGCAGTTTTACTGTAGAGTTTATCCGATCTACAAAGACAAATGCAGCATGAACCCAAAACTCAGAAACATGGTCATATCAGTGGTCACACTGAGAGGAGCACCTCAAAAAAGGTCCACCCCAGAGGTAAAGGACCAGTGCCAGGTGATTCCTCTGAGAAGGAAGCTGGTGATTCAGAAGGCTCTTCTAGCAACAAAACTAGTTCCTATTCCCGAAAGAAATAGAAGAAGCAAAAGCCTTCCAAAGGTCAAAAATTCGAAGAATTCAAAAAGGCCAAACCACCCTCCTTCGACGGTGAAATAAAGAAGGGAGAGGAAGAAGAGGCCTGGCTTCTTGGACTAAAGAAGTATTTAAGAGTCCATGACTTTTCAGAAAATATGAAGGCCCGAGTGGCCACTTTCAACTTGAACGGAAAAGCTTCCATTTGGTGGGAAGACCTTAAGAATGTGAAAGGGGTTCGTGAAGAGGACCTGTCCTAGAAACAATTTGAGAAATACTTTCGGAAGAAGTATCTGTCGGAAAAATATTTCGACGAAAAGACTAAAGAGTTTTATGAACTCAAATTGGGACAACTCATGACAGAAGAATATGCCAACAAATTCCTCGATTTGTTGAGGTCTGTACCCTATATAAAAGAAGAAAAGGCAAAGGTGAAACGCTTCATCAGTGGACTACCTAAGGACTATCGGAACATAATTGAATTTGATGAGCCAAAGACTCTAGAAGGAACTATTCGAAAGGTGACCTATTGTCATGAACAATTTGGGCATCAAGCAGAACCGCGCGAAGGATGGAAACAGAAGAATAGTTCAAGATTTCAGAAAAGGGGAATTAAATCCCCAGGATTTAAGAACTATAAGAAGAACCCAAGAATGAGCTTCCCAACCCAGAGTATGCACCAGTAGAATTTTCCCTCCTTGAGCGGAAATAAAACTTCTGGACCCATATCAGGGAAGATTGATAACCCAAAGAGAGAACCTCTGAAATGTTGGGGTTGCGGAGAAGAACATCTCCTGAGAGACTTTCCACACCGACAACCGAATAGTTGGAGAATTTATAACATACAGGAAGCTACTACCGTCAATGATGTGGCCAGGAGTGTGCCATGAATTTATGCAGCCTTGGATAATAACCAAGCCGACCACCAAGCTTCAGTAGTGGAAATAGAAGGTATGATTTCCAACCATCTAGTGTCTGTTTTAATTGACCCTGGTTCAAATTTGAGTTATATAGCCCCTAAAGCCATTGACAAGTGTAAACTACAGCCACAAAAACATACCAAGCCATGGTTGGTACAGTTGGCAACTGGCACCAAAAGAAGGGTAGCAGAGGTCATACTAGCCTTCCAATTAATGTTGGGTGAATTCCCCACCCAAACAACCCTTAACTTATTACCCCCGGGATCATATGATCTGCTGATTGGTATGGTTTGGCTAGCTGCCCATAAAGCCAGATTGGACTGTTACCATAAAACCTTAGAATGTGTAAGTAAAGAAGGGAAAAAGATAACCCTTCAAGGGATCCTAAAACCTATCTCAGTGAGACAAATATCATCTCTGCAAATGAAAAAGTATTGCCGAAAGGGATGTCCCCTATATGAAATACAGGTGTTGAAAACAATCGAAGGTGACAAACCAAGCCCTGATGATCACCCTATCCTGAGAGAATACAGAGATGCATTTTCGGAAGAGGTACCAGGTTTACCTTTGAGAAGGGACATAAACTTCTCGATAGAACTTGCACCAGGAGTGGTGCCAGTGTCTAGGACACCCTACCGGATGAGCACACCTGAGTTAGTTGAACTCAAGATGCAATTAAGAGAAATGATGGATAAAGTCTATATTCGACCCAGCGTGTCTCTGTGGGGAGCACCAGTCCTATTCGTGAAAAATAAGGACGGTACCCTTAGACTGTGTATAGATTATAGGAAACTCAATAAGGTAACCATAAAGAACAAGTACCCCTTGCCCAGGATCGATGACCTATTCAATCAATTGGGGGGTGCATCTATTTTCTCAAAGATTGATTTGAGGTCGGGATACCATCAAGTCCGAATCAAGGGTGAATACATCCATAAAATTGCTTTCCAAACGAGGTATGGTCACTATGAGTTTGTGGTGGTTCCATTTGGGTTGACCAATGCCCCTGCTACTTTTATGTGCTTGATGAACAATGTACTCAACAAGTTCCTAGAAAAAATTGTGCTTGTCTTTATTGATGATATATTAATTTACTCCAAGAACAAAAAAGAGCATGAAGAGCATCTTAGACTTGTGCTACAAGTGCTAAGAGAACATCAACTCTATGCCAAATTCAGCAAATGTGAATTTTTCCCGAACAAAATACACTACTTAGGCCATGTTCTCTCTGAAGAAGGATTAGCGGTAGACTCTAACAAAATCAGGTCTATCATGGAATGTCCTACCCCAAAGGATGTTTCGGACATCATATCCTTTATGGGATTAGCAGGATACTATAGGAGATTTATAAAAGGATTCTGCAAGATTGGTTGTCCAATCACTGCCCTCCAGAAGAAGGGGACAAAATTCCTGTGGACACAAAAATGTGAAGAAAGATTTCAAACCCTGAAACATCTACTGACCCATACACCTGTGCTGAAAATCGCCGACCCATAAGCTGACTTCCTCGTGTGCACAGATGCCTATAAGGAAGGGCTCGGAGGAGTCCTTATGTAGAAAGGAAGTGTGATCTGCTATGAATCCCAAAAATTGAATGAGCATGAAGTCAACTATGTGACCCATGATCTAGAACTGGCTACCATAGTGCATGCCTTGAAAATGTGGAGGCATTACCTCCTGGGAAGAAAATTTGTACTTATGACATATCATTGTGGATTGCGATACCTGTTTGATCAACCAAATCTCAATGCTAGACAAGCTACGTGGATGGCCCTCCTTAGCAAGTTTGATTTTGAAATCAAACACATTAAAGGAAAGGAAAATAGGGTGGCTGATGCCCTCAGTAGAAGTATGAAAACAATTCACCTGGTAGCGGTGAGCACCTGCGAGACAAATGTCAAGGAAAGAATAAAAAATGCACAAGAAACAGATCCCTTTGTCTAGATCGTGACCATGTACCTACAACAATAACCCGCCAGAGTAAAATATGAAGGCTATCAGATGACCGAAGGAGGTATGCTCACTTACAGAAACAGATTTTATATTCCAGCGTGTGACGACTTGAAGAGGTTCATTATGGATGAACAACATAAAAGACCCTATACTGGTCATCCAGGATACCATAAGATGATCACTACCACCAGAAAACAGTTTTATTGGCCTGGATTGAAGAAATACATAGCCGAGTACTTAGACAAATGCATAGAGTGCCAATAGGTTAAAGCAGAACATCGACACCCAACAGGATTATTGCAACCTTTACCAATCCCAGAATGGAAATGGGAAACCATCTCCATGGATTTCATCACTGGATTACCAACCTCAACCAAACAGAATGATGCCATTATGGCAGTGGTGGATAAATTGAGCAAGTCTGCTCACTTCATCCTTGTTAAGTCGACCTACAAGGAAATTGATATCGCCCAGGTATTCATGAAAGAGATATTCAGACTGCATGGTATGCCGAAAGAGATTGTGTCTAACAGAGACACAAAATTTACTTCCAACTTTTGGAAATCACTGATGGCTGGCTTAGAGATCAAATTGCTGTTTAGCACCGCTTATCACCCTCAAACTGACAGACAAACAGAAAGAGTGAACCAAATAATTGAAGACATGCTAAGAATGCATGTAATGCATCAACCCAAGAAGTGGGAAGACTACCTACCACTGGTATAATTCGCCTACAACAACGGTTACCAAGCATCCTTAAAGATGAGTCCCTTCGAAGCCCTCTATGGTAGACCGTGTAACACTCTAGTCAGCTGGAGTAATCCCGTAAATAGGATTTATTTTGGACCCAACATGTTGAAAGAAATGGAACAACAAGTGACTCAGATAAAACAAAACATGAAGGTCACTCAGAACCGACATAAAAGTTATGCTGACCAAAAGAGAACTCCAAGAGAGTTCAAGACGGGAGACCATGTATATCTCAGAGTTAGGCCCATGAAGAGTTCCCTGAAAATGGGAGCTTGTGCCAAGTTGGAACCTCGGTATCGTGGACGCTTTGAGGTTATAGATAGAGTGGGACCTGTAGCCTATAGGCTATCACTTCCTCCCACAGTAAAATAACATAATGTTTTCCATGTTTCATTATTGAAGGAATATGTACATGATGCTAATCATATAATTGACTGGTCTGTGATCCAGGTGGAACCGGAGGGAGAATTTATACCAGAACCTCAGTGCATACTGGATAGAAAGGAAACCCCACTCTGGAACCGAACCATTACACAGGTCAAGGTGCAGTGGAGACATTTTGGCCCAGATGAGGCTACATGGGAAATGGAGGATGCAATGAGACAAGCATATCCGATTTTGTTTACTTCTGTGCATGCATGTCATGTTGATAGATAAGAACATCGAGGATGATGTTCCTTTAAGGGGGAGGGAATTGTAACACCCTGTTTCCCCCAGTTTGTAAAAATAACTATACTAGCCAAGAACTGTGGCAAACTCAAAAATGTGAATGGACCTTGTGAAAAATGTCGATGAATGTAAATAATATTATGAATATATATATATATATATTGCGGGATTGCTGAGAGGGGATATGCTGAAAAAGAGACCATGATGGCTGAAGAAAGGTGCTGGAAGGCACCTGGAAAGGTGGTGTTAACTTCCACTGAAACCAATACCGTATTTGGACTTCACTAGCCTGGAGAACCAAGAGCGGCTCCCTGGCCCTGAATTAAATGACTCGCCAGGATTAGTAGGTAAATGGATCCTCATGAGTAATGAGGGATGGGGGGGGTGAACCACCCATCCGTAGAGCCATCAGGCCTAACCAGTGTGAGGGAAATCGCGCCACACACAACCTCACAAGAGGAAAAAGGCGTGAGGGAGAAGCGAGAAGGGGGCAGACACGAGGGAAGGAAGATAACTCTGGAAAAATACAGAGTGAGTGATAGCAGAGAAGAAGGAGAGTAACCTTATTTCTCGGTCACTGGAAAACAGAGACGTAGTCTCGCAACATCGTGGCCTCAGCTCAGGGGTGGCTAGTGGTAAATTCGTTGGGAGTCATTGAGCCTACGGTTGGGTGGAAACGAGCACCCCTCTCAGCAGTTGCATCACTTCTAGTGTTTTTCTGATAAGTGTTTTTTTTCATCTTGTATCTTGAAATGTATATTCTGACATTTATGCTCATAAGCTATGAAATCATGAAGAGTTTCAGTATAAGACTGTCTATGTGGCGTTTG
>ML809926.1:142378-200163 GCA_009831015.1 Picea engelmannii
TATATATATATATATATATATATATATATATATATATATATATATATATATTGCAGGACTGCTGAGAGGGGATATGTTGAAAAATAGACCACGATGGCTGAAGAAAGGTGGTGGAAGGCACCTGGAAAGGTGGCATTAACTTCCACTGAAACCAATACTGTATTTGGACTTCACTGGCCCGGAGAACCAAGAGCGGTTCCCTGGCCCTGAATTAAATGACTCACCAGGATCAGTAGGTAAATGGATCCTCATGAGTAATGAGGGATGGGGGGGGTGAACCGCCTATCCGTAGAGCCATCAGGCCTGACCAGTGTGAGGGAAATCGCGCCACACGCAACCTCGCAAGAGGAAAAAGGCGTGAGGGAGAAGCGAGAAGGGGGCAGACACGAGGGAAGGAAGATAACTCTGGAAAAATACAAAGTGAGTGATAGCAGAGAAGAAGGAGAGTAACCTTCTTTCTCGGTCACTGGAAAACAGAGACGCAGTCTCGCAACATCGTGGCCTCAACTCAGGGGTGGCTAGTGGTAAATCCATTGGGAGTCAATGAGCCTACGATTGGGTTGAAACGAGCACCCCTCTCAACAGTTGCATCACTTCTGGTGTTTTTCTGATAAGTGTTTTTTTTCATCTTGTATCTTGAAATGTATATTATGACATTTATGCTCATAAGCTGTGAAATCATGAAGAGTTTCAGTATAAGACTTTCTATGTGGCGTTTGATCAGAAATGGTGGTTGCATGCTTTTGTTGGAAGGACCACTTATGGCTTACGTTTATAGATAGATTTGTACACACACACACACACACACACACACACACACACATATATGCATATTGAATTAATTCAGACTTCGAGTCTGTTCTTGGGAAATCCATACCTCTATTTGTCCCCAGGAATACCTAAAAATGATCTCTCCATAGAGATATCCTTCTTGGAAAGCTTATCAAGAACCTGGAAAAGGATTCGAAAGTGCAAGCCTTAGTAATCTGGTACAAGGAAGAATGATCCTCTTGAAGTCCCAAAATAGTAGCATAGGGATAAGTATTGATCGACGAATGAGATCTTGTCAGAAGATCTGCGGTCATTCATGACCGTTAGATTGGAGGAATACACGAGGGAGTTAAATGCCTTAACCCCTTTTCCCTTCATCTTTGTGAGTAGCGAAGAAATCGGGACTGTAGATCCCCAAGGTCCCTAGGAGCATCTGGACCATTGGTTTTTCCATGTCCAGGGAGCAACAAGAGAGTGTACAGTGTGGGACAGGTCTGAGCTGTCAGATCTTGGTCTAAATAGCCGACAATCGTTGGATTTGTCGAGAGTTTCATGAGGTTTAAAACCTCATGCGAAGAGCAGGAGAGCGAAAGTCCCAAAGGGGTTGTATCGAGATATCGGCATTCGGGAGTCTGGAGGACAAGAGTCCAGGCACTCGACATTAGAAATTGCGAAACTGCGAAATAATCTGAGCCATCTATCTGCGGGAGGATGCGTGTCACGGAATCATCTGTTTCAGAGATTCGGGCATCGGGACTCATAGAGGTGAGCGCCTAGACTTTGCGAGTGGTGAAGTCGTGAGAAGATCAGGACCATCCATATGAGGAGGATAGGTGGCAGATTGAAGGATCTCACGAACTTGGAGGTTCGCAAGGTTAAGGCCCAAGAGTTGGGTGCTCCAAGTCGCGAGTGGTGAAGTCGCGAGAAGATCAGGACTGTCCATTTGAGGAGGATAGGTGTTAGAGATCGAGGGATCTCATGAACTCGAAGGTTCGCAAGGTGAGAGCCCAGGAGTTGGGTGCTCCCAGTCGCAAGTGGAGAAATCGCAAGGAGCAAGGATAGTCGTTGGATCCAGGTCAAGGGAGGACTGTTGGATAAGGAGCTTCATCGCGCGCATCACACATTCAGAGGTTCGAAGGTCGAGAGAACCTCTTCTCGACATGAGAAGTCGTGAAGTGCTGAGAGCCAAGGCACGAGTGTGGACACATGGCAGAAACACAAGGTGGGGCCCGCGTGGTTGACAGGCGGAAACACATTGCCTGGAGGAAGGAGTCAATACTCCGTTGACTTCTCGTGTCTCAGGAATTCACGAGATAAGAGTATGTGAGCTCGACACTACAACTCGTGAAGTCGTGAGTAGTGAGAAAGTGAGAGGAAATTCAACCTTCGCTGACTTTCAAGTCTCGAAGGATCGCACAAGGAAGGAATGAGAGTTCAACCTTTGAACTCACGAAGCGGTGAGTAGCGAGAGGAGCTAGCGTTAAGCTTAGCTGGTAGTCACACATGGAGGGCACTGACAGAGGAGAGATATACCCATTTCATGATTTTGGGTATCGCGAGATTGGAAGAGAAGAGTTGGGTGCTCCAACTCACGAAGTCGCAAAGTGCGAAGGGGCGAGGAAAAAAATTTGAATCGTTGGATCTAGGAACGGGAGGACCGTTGGATCAGAACTCTGTGGTGATATCGTATATCGGGAGTTCGGGGGTTCAGAGGTTGGAAGGGGTCACTTTCGACCGTAGAAGTTGCGAAGTGCTGAGAGTCGAGGCTCGTGAGAACACGTGGCACATCCATCAGGTGGGGCCCGTGTGATTGACAGGTGGGCACGTGTCGCCCAGAAAGGAGTCAACACTCTGTTGACTTCTCACGTCTTGGGGATTCGTGAGATAGGAGCACGAAGGCTCAATGCTCCAACTCGCGAGGTTACGAGTTGCAAAAAGTGAGAAGAGGAAGTCAACCATTGCTGACTTTTGCGTCTCGGGATTTCAGAGAAGAAGAGCACAAGAGCTCGACGCTTCAACCTGCGAGGTTGCGAGTAGCAAAAAGTGTCAAAGGGAAGTCATGCATCGCATTTCACTGAATCGCGAAAAGTCGATAAGCGCTTAGCTAGCTTAAGCATGTAGACACGGGACAAGGTCATGTGGACAAGACCCCAAGGGGGAAACCTGCCACTCGCTAGCCCTGTCGGGGTTCGATGCTTCACCATGTCGGGGTTTGCAGAGTCGAAAGACTCGATGCTCTGGTAGTGTTGAGTCGCGAAGAGCGAAAGAATGCCATACTTGTTCGACCTGTGGTCGTGACCCACGATCACATGGATATGGACAAGGAAGGAACTAGACTATGCTAAGACCCCCATAGGTATTTCGAGGATTCTGATCCTCGAGAATTCGATGAAAATTTTTGTTTTCCTTAGTGGGTATGTGACAATTTGGGTTCATCATGGACATGTTGTGGTTTCTGCTCTATTTTTGGATGATTTTGCCTTTATTTTTGTGCATGAATCCATATTTTATTGTATTGTATTGCTTTTGTCCATTAGGGAAGACTTCCCTTTGACTCCTTAGCTACATATTATTGAAACAAAAGCACTCAAATATATCCTTGAAGCAATGAACGCTCAAGGATTTATTTACAATATTAGAATTCTATGAGACATATAGGTAATTAACAATCACTTTGCTATTGATTCCCTCATGTTAGTGCACTTGGATCAAAATTTAGTTGATTCCATTCCCACCCACCTAGACATCTTCTGTAGATTTTGGTGATGTAGTTAACCACCATAAATTTAAATTTTATATTATTGGACACGATGATCCCCTTTTTATATCCTCTTGGATTGGAAACACATACATGTTGGGGAAATTGATATCTTGGCATCCCCTTGGGTTTGGGATCTCTTTAGGGGTTATGTGGGAATGGTGCATGGATAAACTGCAAGAAAAATTACAATAGGGATAATATAAACATCTTCCCTTGGGTATAAAAAGACTACTGAGATTCGCTTTATGAGCTAAACATGGTGGTGAAAAATTATCTTAATGAATAATTTGTTGATGATTACAGCTACGTGAGACATCCTCCAGGACATAGAATGAGTGATTCGGTCAGAGAGAGAGCCCACAAGTTGGGTGTTCCCATGAGATGGGTGTGTTGTTCCTCTCTGAGACAAATAAGGAACATTGTGTGCCCCTGTGTAGGGAAGATGCCCATGAGCTAGGTGTGTCATTCTCTCTGAGACATAGATGGAACGCTATGTGCCCTTGAGAAGGGAAGATGCCCATAAGATGGGTATATCGTTTGAGATGAAACAATGTGTACCCCTGTGATGGGGTGAAGGATCCCATGTGATGGGTTTACTGTTCTCCTCTATGCATAGAGTTGAGATGATGTGATACTCCAGATGATTCACCTGTGAGACACAATAGATAGATATCTATTGAGTAGGACGTTCCTGTGGCTGAGCACAAGTGGACGTGATCCTAGTGGATGAGAAATAGTGAGTGTGTATTATGATGATTCTCCTGTGATACACAGTGGGATAGAGACTTGGACGTCCCTGTGGATGAGCACAGGTGGACGTGCCCCTAGTGGCTGAGCACTAGTGGGTGTATGAGATCCCTTTCTATATTGTCTAAGAGTCAGACTTACATGTAAACCTAATTTTGATGTAAAGGGTACAGGTCAGCCCCACCATAAAGTCAAAGATAATTAATGTAAAAAATAATTAATATGGTAATTATTAATTATATTTTAAGTTATTGAGGTCGGCCTTGTTCTGCCAATAGAAACCACTTTTAATGTGTCCAGTCTAATATAAATAAAGTTGTTTTCCCCATTGAGGAAACACAACACGAGTGTGAGTTTGGAAATTTCAGCAAGTACTTGTTCTAGGGCTGAAGTGCGCACCTCTCTTGGGCACTGACCTTCTTGGTTTTGTGAGTACCCTTTTGTGTGCTAAGTCTATTGTGTGGGAGGTCTTTCTCTTGAATAATATAACAAAGGATTTGCTGGGTTTGCTTCCCTTGTTGAGAAGGGTTTCCCAGGATACTTCTTGTGTACTTGTGCATGGTATTTCTTCTTGTGATCTTGGTTACTGCAACAAATTGTTTATGGTGTAACTGCAATTGTCTGTGGTTCAAGTAAAATGCTAAAAATGGAATAAACTTCATGCTTGAGCCTAGCCTAGTGAAAAATCAACATAATTGTACCATTATCTAATTCTAAGTCTATACTTTAAAGAGGCGTGATAATGAGTAATTGCCATTATGTAATTTTAAGGACATATCTTAGAAATAAATTTTAAATTTATTATTAGATTAATCATACTCAACAACCATACTAGAAAGGTTTAAAATAAACACAAAAGATGGTGGAAGACACCTTAAGGAATAAAAATGCCTATGGTGGTTTGGAAATTAAATTTAGTTGTATCTTAGCTTGTAAATAAATACCTCTTGTATGTGAGMTTTTAGGCTYTTCRCAAGTCTTTTCCCYATTTTCTAGTATTTACCAAGGTCATTTAACAAGTATTTGTCTTCTTAACCTTTCAAGTATGTGTTTTTGTTAATCTTTCAACCATTTATATTTTATTTGTCTTGTTTTAATCTAATAATTTATTAGTTTTGTTGTACCGAATATAGTGAGATGATTTACAACTYAGTATGGGGAAGATGTTGAGGCGTTAGTGCAATGAGGTGTTATCGTCAKATATTAACAACAGATTTAAAAAAAATTAATAAAAATAAAACTGACTTAATTAAAAAAAAACAATAATAAAAAAATACTAAAAAATAAAATGAAATAACAAATAAAGTCCATTTAATTAAAAAAACAACAATACTAAAAAATAGATTGAAATAATTTGTTTTTTATACCCTAATAAATTAGATCCCTCTCAGTGCTTGATAGATCCGGGTTTAAGATGGATCTATACTAGTTTTAATCTAATAATTGTGTAGAGTTTTCTTATCCTTATCATATTTGGTATAAGAACACACTTTTGGAAATTTTGTTGTCTTTTGGAAGAAGATTTCCTTTCTTGCATGTTGTGACTATTCCCACTATACAAGGACAATCCAACAATTAAAATTGATAATGTCTATATAGAAGATATTAATCTTACATACTGTCTGTGTCCCCACTTTGATCGATTGTCTTTGATTGCATGTGTCATGGTCAGGGTCTCTCTTTAATTTGATTGAGCACAATCTTGATGCTTATTTAAATATTTATTTTTTTTGAATTTCTATTACTATATAAAAGTGTATGATGAAAAAGTTCAAGTGTAGTGTTTAGTTTTAAAGTGCAACATGAAAAAATTCACTTTATATTTTTTACAATTTTTTTTGGATTTTTTTTGGATTACATTTCTATGATTTATGGATGGTAAATATGATGAATAGTCAACTTTGATTATAAATTTTTATCTCGAGGAAATAAAAAGAGTAAAACCCATGACTTCCCTAACTTTAAAGGATAAATCTCATGTCTAGTTCATGATCACTTGAACTAACCTTCAAGGTTAAATCCATTTATATTTACCAAAACAATCTTAGAATTATTTGATTTAACCCTACATTTGAATTTTCTCTAATATTATACATGTAGAATATTATCAAATACATATAAATCACCCTTTAAACCCAAAATATTGTCGTAAAAATTCTAAACCAGGTAGCACACCTCACAACCACAACCTTTTCAAAATCTACACAAATAAAATAACAACTGCAACCTTTTCAAAATCTACAAATAAAATAACAATCATGAAAAACATTTTCAAAATCTACAAATAAAATAACAATCATGAAAGAAAAATAATTTTTCCTTCACTCCCATGAACTTTTCAAGCAAATTGAAAGGCATCTCTAGACTTTTCACAACGAAGAAATATTTGGGCATTTTACAAAATCTCACTATGTGGTTGTAAGTCAAAATCTTCTCATTGCAAATTTTGGTGATAGCAGTAGCATAATCCACACTTTGCAATACAAAAATATTTAGATCTTTCTATGATCTAAATAAACATAGATCTTGCAATAGAAAAATGAGATCATAGAAAAATATTTAAATTTTTATATTTTCTTTTTATTTCAAATCCACACTTTGCAATGTTGTCTTGTGATATTTTTAGTATGGTGAAGGCGCTTAAATTGTGATGTTTAAAGTTCTTAAGAGTGATTAAATTTTAATTTCTTTTTCAGATTATTCTCATAGACTTATTTTTAAGCCTTGAATTTATCTTTTACCCACATGCTTATTCTAAGAAGGGCTAACGATCATTGTAAGGGATTCTTGATTCCGTTTGGTGTAAAAATGGTGATTTTCCCTCATAAATTATTTTAGGACTTTGTTATTCTTTAATGTTTATTCTTTTTTCATATACAAGTTTCATAGTCCCTTGGGGAGCTTGCGCCCAATTAAACATGTCATTTAAAAAAGAGAGCTTGCTCCCAATTAAACATGCCAAAAAAGATCCCGTTGTTGATCACATGTTTGATCAAGCTTAGTAAGTTTGATCACAGGTTTGATCAAGCTTAGTAAGTTTATGATGACATTGGAGGTTTGAGTAAGCTTAAAGATTCAATTTTCACTTGAACTTGTGGTTTCAATATTCATAGACTAGTAAAGATCATAAACTTCATAAAATTCGCAAATAAACTAGTTGCAAATTTTACAAAGTATAACAAACACATCAATAATTGGGATGATTTGTCTATAGTTTCAAAAACAAATTTATTTATAACCACTTATTAATTTGATCTCACATAATCTTGAATCACCACCTATTCATCGCTATTTGAAGTGTCATAATCTTATCTCTATTTGTAGTGTCCCACATTTTGTACTCTTGTTTAATCTAATGTTAGAGTTTGTTTTTATTTAGGTTCATGTCAACCACCTATTGACTACATGATTCACTGAACCTATTTGTGCATATGAGATGACTTAGAATTTTGTGTGTGTGATTATGTAGACTTATGTTGATGTATCATTGTTCAATATGAGGTGTTGATTCTATGATGTTATGATAATCTAACAAGTTCCCTATTATGTGTACATGATTCCATGTGTTAGTATGTGTTGGGCCTAAAAATATACAAACACAACCACATCAATATACCAATTAAGTGAGTTCGATTAAAACATGTCTATATCCTTATCTCTAAACAATTAAAGGGATATTTAGGGATTCTTTCCAGATAAACTTCGTGTTAACATAAATGAAATGATAAAATAATAAACTAGAATGTAATAATAGTGAGAAAACAAAGATTAATAAACCACAAAAAATCAAATCTATAAAACAATATTGCAAATTAATAAATTAACTTGTTTAAAACCCTTAGACTAGCAACCTCATTTCATACAGGATTAGCTGAAATGCCAATATATATAAAGGGTCGGAAGGAAACCACAAAGAATGCCACAGAGCACAATGTTTAAATGGGGAAACCCAAGTACTGAGAGGAAACCTACCACAAAAAGGGAAGAAGTACTTAGCTTAGAATGATCACTAATACAATAATCCAACCCATAATTCTTATCACTATAACTATTCCCACTAGGCAATACTAGATTTCAATGTTGGCTTGACATTGATGACATCAACCTAATCTCGGAAGCAACAATTTTAGGATGTCAAAATACACTTGCATGTCCATTGACACTATTACACATTATTTTCATCAACCCTGTGACCACTGATGATATGTGTATCGCCTATTAGAAGAAAGATCATTTTTCCCTGTTCCCTGAAGGTTATTGAAGAAATAAGACTTTCCATGAGAAATGGAATCATATTTTCCTTATTGAAAAACCCTATCAAGAAATATCGTCGCACCTTTCCAGTGTTAAGGGTGAGATGATCCAAAATCATCACATGGTGCACCACAGTGGCCTGCGATGTCATCGCAGGTTGCTCATGTTGAGGGTGCGACGATGCTCAAACAAAGGAAAAAGAAGAATTTCTTGAAGGTTCTAGAATGGAGTCTTCAAAAGGATGAGGTGGCCTCTGATCAGTTTGGATCTCACTCACTTATTTGATTTAGTGGGATCATACTAATCCCTTCATCCATCCCTCTTCACTCTATATAAGGAGGGATCTCTCATGGGAAAAGTTAGGCTGGCTTATCTATGAAGAATTATGCTGAAGATTGTGTTTGTGATAACTTTTCTTTAGCTTTTCAAGTCAGGTTGTGTATACTATTCATCAAAATAATTGGAGCAAAGGTGTGTGTGTTGAGGCAAAGGGACATCGGAAGGGACCTTGCAACATCAAGACATAGGTTGTATTCTCATCTTTCATCAATATAATACAGTAATACATTTCTTTCCTATAAAAGTGTCTCCATTTTTATTGCATAACTCCTTGATCTTATGCATAGGTTTCATTGGAATATATATATTGTTTCTCTCTCTTTGTTGGTTTGTGTTTCTCAATAGGTTCAACATCCCAAAAACCTTGATATGGAGAAAGGACAACACTATCAAGGATCAAACAATGTTTAAACGATATGTCATTTATCTTTCATTGAACTAGTATACATTACAATGGAAATCTAAGGAGAAGTTTGTTTTCTATCATGCTTTGCTCTAATTTCTTGTCGAAATTAGGGAGATTAGTTCATGTCAACACTTACTGATTTGTCTAGTAACAAACACCATGAAAATATTAAGTTCTAACATAGTTACCTTCCTAATTCTTGACACTGGTTTGTGTCAAATGATGCCCTAATCCATGCATCAATACAATGTCTGTTAACTTAAACCATACATGGGATGAGTGTTGGCATGGAATGTTCCGCTTGGCACCTTCCTAATGGATAGTGATGATGTGGAACATTCCACATCACACCTTCATAACATATGGTGTTAATGTGTCATATGCCACATGACACTTTAATAATGGCATGTGTTGACATGGCACATGCAATATGGCTCCTTCATAATGGTTGGTGGTGATGTGGCACATAACATGTGGTGCCTTTCTAATGACTGAAATTGACATGGAATGTGCCATGTGGCTCCTTCCTAATGGATGGGTTGATTTAGCACATGCCATGTGGTGCCTTACTCATCGTTGATGTTGACATGACACCCTTCCCATTTGCTAATTTACACCAAGACTGCATTTGTATAATCATGGCTAATTTGAAAGGGAATTGATAGAATGACACTAGACTAATGTCCATTCTATAATTCCATTTTCCATGTTGTATTTTTAGTGAACTATAACGATGCCCAACATTGGTATTTTGTTAGTACATTGATGCCCTAGAAAATTAGAAAAATAATTCAATGCTAATCACTCCAAATGTTTATCAATTGAGCCACTATAGATATTTCATCCTATTGTACCCGAGGTCAACAATACACAGGAAGTAACAAAAATAAACAACCCTAGTTGTTGATGTTGTAACCATTTTACCCTTTTTAGGTACGGTTACTAACTTCGACTTTTCTCATGACTATTTATTTTTTAGTTCCAATGGATAAAAAATCACAGAGTTAGAGTGTTGTTTTATTTTGAGTTGGTGAAGTGTAGGGCTCAAATGTATCTACATGCTTATTAGGTAGGGTATAGTTAGAGATTATGAGGGTGCAATCCCAAAGGATTCCTATGGTTAACCAAGCTACTTTTCTCAAATATACAAAGGCAACAAAGATTGAAAGAAGTACTAAAACAAGTGTTGAAAGGGAATTGTATAATCTATAAATGGTAGGCCTATGGCCCGTTCGTATCACTGACATAGATACTAAAATGCATAAATAAATTTGTATATTTTTTCTTGTTATTTATTTGTATTAAATGTCTGTAATGAACTTGTATATTGAATTTAAATGCATAAATCAATTATGAAGTAAACAATCATCAACACAATAATAACATAGATATACCCTGGAAACCCAATCTTGGTAAAAATAGAAAAAATGGCTTCTTGGATATTTTAGCAATAAGAGGAAATTACATGCAGTACAATGAAATAGTTACACTATCTCAATAATATATTTTAGAGGGTTCTTGTGTTTTTTCAGCAATACAGATTTTTACAAGCTCCGACTTGATTATGGTTTTCTTACTCTTGTCTATAAAATATATACTTGATGCAAGAAATAGAATTTGCTACCTATACCATGGAAAATGATCTCAAACTTTTGTCCATTTGGTTATGGAAAATTCTATCACTATTAGACACATCTTCTATCTTCAAAACCAAAATCAAAACCATGTTTGCATAGTGATCACTGCTTTATTCCATAACATTGGGTATTCTTCAATAGTTATCTTGAGCCACTTCTACAATGAATTCTTCAATAGTTTCTCCCTCCATACTCTTTAATAAAACCATTAGTATGAAGGAAAAATGATACGGGGAAAGTGAATAATGTCCTTGTATCTTTTCCATGCTTCATTATGAAACAAACCTACTCCCTCAACCATGGATTGGAAATATTCAATAGATTCAACCTTTGGGGAAATCCTCTTTATCTAATCGAATTACACTTACTCAAAAATTCCCTTTCCATAATGATTCCCCTTCTATGTTTTGTATCCCTTAGGTTTTAAACACCACACTTTTGTTGGAACATCAAGCATTGATGGTTCATCACATATCTCTTAAGTTTAGTCAATCGAGAGGTCGACCTACATCTAGATACAATCGTTCGGGTGATCGAACAATACACCACACCATTTGATCAGGTAGTTGACGTGCCTATCGGTCGGACAGTTGAACAACAATTGATGATAGTCGGGTGGTGTATCAATCAGTCCTACAATCAACTATGGGTTGGATAGATAGTCGGTTGGGTCGATTCCCATTGAGCTGACTTGACAAAGATAACTTTGTGGAGTCAACTCTAACCACATACAGTTATATGTGGACAAAATCTTCTAGATTTTATGGGAGTCAGTTAGATATTGAGACTATAAAAGAATACCCCTTGGGTCATTATCACAATGCTGAGTGTGAATTGAGATTGCACAATAGATCGGATCAAGATGTGCAATATGGATTGTGATGTTTTGATCATAGTACATTGTGCTTAAGTGCTGTAACAATGTCTTTAGAAACCACCTCGATTTTTTTTTTGTCCCTCTTTGATTTTCTTCAATACTGTGTGTTCATATCGTGTTCCATTTTATTCCCCAACATGGTATAAGAGCTGATGGTTTTAAAACCTTGACCTGTTATTTGCAAACCTTGCTGAGCCAGATTTGTTGTGTGATTGAATCTGGGCCAATGGTTTCCTGATTGGAAATTATTGAAACAAGGCTAGTCTTCCTATCGAAGATGGCTTCGAAGATTGATCATATTATTCTAAATGGATCAAATTATGCAGTATGGGCTCTAGATATGGAAACCCCATTGAAAAGTAAGGGACTATGGTAGTATACCAACGTTGCGATCCCATATCCAACATATGCTTCAATAAAATTTGTTATTGTTAAAATAATTGATGTGCTTGTTTTACCATAGATAACATCACAATATTGTCACTGAAACATAGGCACAAAACCACCCCCGAGCACCTTTAACCTTTGACATAATTATTTCGGAAAGCCATACTAGAACCAACTAATAAACCCTAGCTGCTAACTGCAGCAACAACTCAAGACAAGTAGAGCGCTCCTTCTCCAAGGGTAGAAAACACGAGAGATTCTCCATATCCATAGAACAAGTACCATACACAATTGGAGTACCTTCAATTACATTACTCTCTCAAACTTGCACCATACTTAGCTAGTACATCACTAAGAAAATCACCAAGAGTATCGCCAAGAAAATCACCAAGAATATCACCAAGAGAATCACCAAGAATATCACTTGATAGCACTAGAGAGAGACCGAGATCAAAATATGAACATATGCCCTTATTCCTCCTTGTAGTCGTAGTTGCAGTTGCAACTGCAGCTCTCCACAAGAGTTGCGCTTTGACTGGGTGTACAAATGAGCTAAAATGTCCTATATTTATATTAATCTGTCTAGTGAATTTTCTGGCTGATCCGACCTGACTTTCTGGTAATTGTATTTTCTGTTTATCTTTTTCCCGTGGAGCCGACTTGTCTTTTTGGAAGATAATATTCTAATATTATTTATTCTGCTAGGCCGACTTGTCTTCTAGGGTTTTTACACTTCTGTTTAGGGTTTCTATTACTTCCAAAATATTCCATTCTAGTCAAAGGTTACATGTGGAGATTAATGCCTCCTGCAACTACCATAACATCAACACTCCCTCCTAGCTAGGGAGGTATTAACAGTAATGGTCTTGAGCACACACAAACCATTATGTCGGTAGCATCATCATAGGCACACATGATATCTCATGATCATGTAGATCAAGTCATGAGCATCATCATCACAATCAGTATCATCTGATAGCATCCTGACATCAACATATGTCATCATTTGCATCATCTCTTTAAGCCATACTCCATCTGAGTAATCGAGCATGATGCTGAATAAGTCATGTGATGAACTCAACACACTCAACAGAGTGTATTGCATGAGTCACCCACTCAACAAATTAATATAGGGACCATTCTTCTTATCCCGACATACGTCCTAGAAGAATAGCTGCCCCAACAGATGCTAAAATCCTCGCAATGGGCTACAAGGACCATTCTTCTAATCCAGACCTACGTCCTAGAATAATTTCGGTCCTCCTAGACGATGAAAGCCATGCCATGGGCTATAGAGACCATTCCTACAGGAATGTCAGTCTCATAATATTTTCTAATCGGGTCATATGTACCATAGAGATCAATCTCTACCCATATTCCTTATAAAATATCGGTCCCATATCAGCCACCCTAATAGGGACATCATGTCCTTAGGGGGCGAACTATTCAACCCAATCGGGCCAATAATTGTTCCTCGAGAGAATATCGGTCCTGAAACATTTTCCTAATTGGGCCACAATCTATGCCTTAGGAAAATACCCATCCATGATATGTCAACAATCTGTCAACTTGGACCATTCTCCATAGGGAGAATGTTTGTCCACCAACAATCTATTTTTCCTAGAAAATTATATGCCTAGAGAATGTCTATCCACCATCACACTGACTATCCATCTAGCTAGAAATCATCTCCAACACTAGTGATAGTCTCCATGGAAATTAGATAGTAGCATATAGCTGCTATAATTCCATCCAATAGAACACCAATGTGTCTATCCATAGTAGTACACAACTACTTCCCAGTGGTACACAACCACTCCTAGTAGCACATAATTACTAACCAATGAAACAAAATCAGTACTAGTGGAACACATCGATCACAATAGCATATAAATACTATCCAGAGACATACAGTCTCCACATAAACCAAATAATATCATCTGATATCATCCTGCATCAACAATGTCATCAAAGACATCACCTCTAAGCTGTACTAGCATGATGCAAATGAATCATATCTAAGTTGTACTGGCATGATCTGGAGTATCATCTACATCATCTCTAAGTCATAATAGCATGATTCCAATGCATCATATCTAAGTTGCATGCCATATCTAAGCTGTACTCACATGATGTAGATCAATGCCTCACTGTGTCATCTCTAAGCTGTATGATAATCTCTAATTCGTACTAGCATGACATATCTAGCATGATGCCAATGCATCATATCTAAGTTGTACTCACATGATCTTATCAAGCATGACACGAGCCCCCTACATAATTTCTAAGATATATGGTCATCTCTAAACCATACTAGAATGACATATATAGCATGATATCAATACATCATATCTAAGTTGTACTCACATGGCCATATCTAGCATGATGCGGTTCACCAACATCATCTCTAAGATGTACTAGAATGAAAATAACTAGCATGATGTCAATACATCATATCTAATCTATATGTCCACCTCTAAGTTGTACTAGCATGATGCTCCTCGGACCACTATATCAACAATTCCAACCATTTGTATCATATATAAGCTATACTAGCATGATGCGAGCATCATCTCTAATATGTATGAACATCTCTAAGATGTTATAGCATGATACAAATCCATATCTCACTAACAGTCCATGATGCTACATATTAGTGCTCCCTCCCAATTGAGGAAGCCATCTCCTTCCTTTCGACCAAGGGAGAAATCTCTAGGAGCCCCAACTTGTCCCTCAAGTATGCAAACTTTATCTTGGAAAAAGGATTTTTCAAAATATATGCAGTCTCCTCATCAGTGGAGATATACTAGAGAACCATTTCTCCCCTCTGGAATTTATCATGAAAATATTACTTGATCTCAATTTTCTTTGACCTGTCATGGAACACCGGGTTCTATGAGAGCTTCACACATATATGGTTATCACAATATATCACGGTCAAATCCAACACCTAATAAAATAGTCTAAAAACCAACTTACGGAGCCTTACTTCTTCCATACAAGAATCACAAGCTACAATATACTCTGCTTCTGCAGTGCTGAGTGAAACAAAATTTCATTTTCTGCTAGCCCATGATATCATAGCAAATCCCATATTGAAACACATACCATAAGTACTCTTTCTGTCATATGCACTCTCCAATATGAATTAGTAAATCCATGCAATTGTACATCATTGTTTGAGGCATATCTCAAACCATATGTTATCATCCCACAAAGATATATCAATATATGCTTCGCAGCTATCTAATGATCTTGTCTAGGTTCCACCTGGAATTGGCTCAACATGTTCACAACAAAGCAAATGTCTGACCTTGTATTCACTAAGTACATCAATGAGCCAATCAACTTCCAGTATAGGTACGAGTCTACTAGATTAGAATTAGAGTCTCTCAACTTCCTCATACCAGTCACCATGGATTTTCAATTCATCATCCCAAACTTATGAAGAATATTTACAACATACTTCTGTTGCCACATGAATATTTCACAAAGCTTATGCTATACTTCTATTCCCAAATAATAATGCATGAGACCAATATCCTTCATATTGAATTCAGAGGATAAATACCTCTTACAATGAATAATGAGAGGCTCTACACCAAGCTCTTAGATCTTGCTTGAGTCCATACAAGGCCTTCTTCATACATGGGTTTCTCTTAGGTGTACCCCAAAACCTTGAGGTTTCTCTATGTATACTCAATTACTCCATTGAGAAAAGTGATCTTTACATCCATCTGATGTAAAATCCAAGCCATGGATGCTGCAAGAGATATTATGGATCTAACATAGGTGTATCTGGAAACTGAAGAAAACATCTCATTATAGTCTTATCCCTCTTGTTGGGAGAATCCTCTAGCCACAAATCTTGCCTTGTATTTATCGATACTTTCATCCACTGCATGATTTATATTATAAACACATTTAGGCACAATTTTCATACATCATTTTTCATGATTGATATTCTTCCATTACAACTTCCTTCTATTCTTTCTACTTGACCGCTTCTTCAAAGGTGGAGGGTTTTGTAACTGGAATACGATTTTGATTTCTTGCTTTCTTTGAAAGTTCTATCTAGAGCACCATACTTCTCTGCATTATTTCACGAGCTCAAGATGCTCTTCTCGTCTTAGTCTTATCTTGGTATATATCTCTGTGGTTTTTCCATGTATGGTACAACATTTTTACATAGTAACTTATTTGGAACAAACAAATACATACTCATGGTATCCTCCATGAAATATTGTAAGATAACCTTCCCAAGACAAGAACAATAAATATTTCCAATATAATATCATTTTCATAAGAACATATCTATGGTAACAAGAATGAATAACAATTTTATGGTGATCATCATAGTATGACCAATATGACTTGCCCAGGAGAAAAACAACAAATATCTCTCTAGAGGAGATGTTAGTTCATTTTTCAAATAAGTACAATAAACATCTATATCAATAGTATTCACATGCTATCAAGTATTCATTACATCTAGTATTAATAGAACCTTTCAAAGAATTCTTTCACAATTTGTAATGTAGCAACTATCAACCTTGGTATGTGCAAATTTGAAACTTATCAATTTAATCAAACCTGGAAGCTGAAGCCTCAAATGCTATGGAGGGTGCAATTGTTCCTTTGAATGCACTGAATCCAAGATTACTACTTGGACAAGGTCTCTAGTACATTTCCTACAAACACACTCATGATTTTCTAGAAGATATAACTTGAAATACATATACAAGTGCATACCTTTGAAATCTTTGTAGCATTGTCCAACTTGTCTTCTAATATGAAACTAGATACCATCTTGACAAGGAGAGGTTAGAAATTGAATCAGAAAGTTCAATGATTAGAAAAAGCTAGAAACTCTGAAAATTAAATTTTGACCACAGAATCAATTTGACCAGAAGTTAACCTTTGACTTTGACTTTGACCATTCAACCTTTGACTTTGACCAAACAAAATTTGACTTTGACTTTGACCAAAAATTCAAACCCAAATTTTTTGCTAGATGAGGGTACTAGGAGGTGCACTAGGCTAGGGAACACTAGAATGTCAAAGAAATATTCCAAACACTTTACTATAGGTGCCCGAACAAATGGGTTAGGGGTTGTTGCTGCTACAAAACCTGACTGCAATTGCAACTGGTGCTATAACGAGCTTGAAAATGAACTTCCCAATCTACCTTCCAGTGGTTAGACTATCTGAAGATAGTGTGGGCCCATAACTTATTAAAGTAATTGATGTTATCATTTTACCATAGAAAATATCACAATATTGTCACCTAACCATAGGCACGCAACCACCCTCGAGAACCTTTAACCTCTGACAAAATTATTCCGGAAATTTGTACTAGAACCAACAGACAAACCCTAGTTGCTAAGTGCAACAACAACTCAAGACAAGTAGATCACTCCTTATCCAAGGGTAGCGCACAAGAGATAGTCTCCATACCCACATAACAAGTTCCATACACAACTACAATAGTTGCAACTACACTACTCTCTCAAACTTGCACCATACTTAGCTAGTACATCACCAAGAATATCACCAAGATTATAACCAATAATATCACCAAGAGAATCACCAAGAATATCACTTGATAGCACTAGAGAGAGACGAAGACCAAGAGATGACCATACTCCCTTATTCCTCCTTGCAGCTGCAACTGCAACTCTCCATAATATTTGCGCTTTGACTGGGTGTACAAATGAGCTAAAACGTTCTCCATTTATATTAATCTGTCCAGTGACTTTTCTGGCTGGGCGGATCTGGCTTTCTGGTAATTATATTTTTTGTTTATCTTTCTCATGTGGAGCCGACTTGTCTTTATGGAAGACAATATTCTAATATTATTTATTCTGCTAGGTAGACTTGTCTTCTAGGGTTTTTACACATCTGTTTAGGGTTTCTCTTGCTTCCAGAATATTCCATTCTAGTCAAAGGTTACATGTGCAGATTAATAGCTCTCACAACTACTGTAACATAAAAAACTATTCATGGAAAGAAGGATGAGGTTGTAGGGGTCATCATGACCTACATATTATGCTAATTATGATTTCATCTAATTGGAATTGACTTCCAACATCTGGTTTGGAAGATTGTAAAGACGTTCGACCGATTCGATGAAAGCCACATCATGCAGTTGGAGAAAGAGTTGATATCTCTCCATCCTAATTCCTTTGAGAGAATGAATGAATATTTGGTGCGTATTAAGGAACTCTAGTTGAAGTTTAGTGGATGTGGATAGAACTAAATGGAGAAGGATGGATAACTCATTGATTTGGTCCTGATAAATTTAAGAACACCTTTTTGTTGAATTTTGTAACTATGGTTGGTCTTCATAATGTGAAAAGTAAAAAGTGAAAAGTTGTGTTTGTTGTGGAGACCAATTTAGTATAAACGTATATAATAAATAAGTAGTTATTTATTATCCAAGGGACACATCCTTTCATGGATGGTCACCATATGTTCTATATATATGAAACACTCATCATTGTAATAACACATTGATTGTATATAATCTTATATAAAAATCAACATGGTATCTGAGTGAGACTGGGCTTGACTCACTCATGGGAGGGCCCAGGAATATGAGAGAGAGTCAAAACCTGTTCCTTTGTCGATCCATGGAGAAATCATGATAGTTAGAACTCGAACCCCTAACCTATTGAATTTGAAAAATAAGGGGTCAGGGCCAATGATGTTGTTGGAGCTCGACCATCGTGATGAAGAAGTGTGCGACCGGTCGAGCATGTGCAAGAGGCATGGATTGCGGAGAAGAATATGCTGATCCGTTTGCTGACTGGTAATACTAAGGAATAATCCTACCATTGAAGTGTGGTGATGTAACACACCTCGTCCACCCACAGGCCAAGGTACGCCACCTTCAAGCCCACCCCTGAACTTCTTTCTCTTACCTATACCTTTTAAATTAATAAGGACGCATAAAAGAAAATATCTAACGACATGCACAACAATAGCCAACAAACATGCATATTCTAAAGATTCAATCATATGATAAATAAATACATAGCGAAATACATTCATATATAGATAATTAATACCATAACATAGAGCACTTATCTTTATAAAATATGACACCAACTGGCTGCAGACCAAGGATGTTCCACCCAACCATAGACACCACTGCTCCAAATCTCAACATCAGTGTAACCCACGAGCCATGGCTATGAATCCACAAGGATGGTTCCAGAGTGTTACTTGGCTTCCCGAACCAGTCAACACTCAGTCTCTCACAGGATTTACCAACACTCACAATAATCCCAGTACCCAACTCTCTTCTACCCAGCGTGCACCACCCAAGAGAATGGACCTCCACCCTTCTCTGCCACGCAGTCCCTCAGGTAGTCCTTCTCCTTCCAAGGGCTCCAACACAACTGGTCCAGAATCTCAATGCTAGAAATCTCAGAACTCACAACTGTGAACAAGGCTAGACACATGCCAACACATATCAGACATGAGGGCCTTGAGTCATGGCTAGATTACACCAGCGACCTCTACAATCAACAATACCATGGATTCTCTTCGACATTTTGTTTCCCTTTCCCAAGCCAAGATGCAGATGAGGATGGATCAATGAGTGATAGGTAAGGAAAAGATGAATGAACGAGTGAGCAAGTGAATGAATGAGCATCAGTGAATGAGAAAAATGAGTGAACGAGCAATCAACCAACCCCCCAATGGACCAAGGTTGGGTTTAAGTATTTCTTGAGGAATCAAGAAACTTCTGGCATTCCCAAAGAATAGGAAATAAAAGGGGTAATTAAGAATAGGAAATAAAATTGATCCCCTCAAGCCCCCTCTCTTGTGGAATCATAGCCCCCCTATAGCTCTAGTCCTTGTCCATTTAGAAGCCAACAATGTATTTATTATTAATAATGATCAAACATTACATTTCTTGGGCACACTGGCCTTTTTAATAATTGTTTGGGCACTCTATCCTCTCAGCATTGTAACAATACATTATTTAAAATGGGGGTTCAAAACCCAGGGTGTTACATCCCCTCCCCCTTATTTTGGCACTACCCTCAGTGCATACACAAAATAGAGATACAAATCTTAAATTTTATTCAAAACTCTGCGGGTACTCTGCCCGCATGAGATCTTCATGCTCCCAGGTACCATCTTCAGGACCGTAGTAGGTCCAATGAACTCTTACCAGCTCTATAACTCGATTCTAAAGAATTTTGACATTTATGTCCAATACCCTCATTGGCTAAACCTGAAAGTCTCCCTCTGTCTCTACCTAAATCAGATGCCAATCAATAACATGGTTAGTATCATGTACATATTTCTTTAGTAAAGAGACATGAAATAGATTATGCACATTCATGGAAGTAGGAAATGCAAGCATGTATGCAATTGGCCATATTCTATCCAATATTTCAAATGGACCACAAAATCTGGTTGCCATCTTTGTACAACTACCCAATTTCAAAGAGATTTTATTGGGATTCACTTTCAGAAGTACATGCTCCCCTACTTTAAATTCTCTAGTTGTCCTGTTCTTATCTGCATAAAATTTCTGTCTATCCTGAGCTGCCTTTAAATTCTGCTTGATCTTAACCATCTGCTCTTCCATATCCTTGAGAAACTCTAGCCCAAGTACCACTCTATCTGCTAGATTTTCCCAGCTCACTAGAGTATTTCATTTCCTACCATACAAGGCTTCGAATGGGCTCATTCTAAATGAATCTTGATACCCATTATTATATGAAAAATCCACCAAGTGCAAGTAATCTTCCCACTTAGATGGCTTATCCATCACATACATTCTCAACATGTCTTCAATTATTCGTTTGACCCTCTCCGTTTTTCCATCTGATTGGGGATGGTATGCTGTGCTAAAGTTTAGATTTGTACCAAATCCTTTAAACAATCCCCTCCAGAAATTGGAGGTAAACTTTGTATCTATGTCCGATACAATTGTCCTAGGTATCCCATGCAACCTAGCAATCTCTCTCATGTAAATTTCTACAATATTAGCCACTGTATGTGTTGTCTTTACAGGCACAAAATGACCAGCCTTTGTTAATTTGTCAACCACCACCATGATTGAATCATGTTGCCTTTATATCCTAGTTAGTTTAGTTATGAAATCAATTGTTATCACTTCCCATTTCTTTTCTGGGATTGGTAATGGCTGCAACAACCCCCCCAGGTGCCTATGCTCAACCTTCACCTTCTGACATTCCATACATCGAGTGATGTAATCAACAACATCCTTTTTCATTCCTGGCCAAAAGAATTGGATTCTTACTGTTGTAATCGTTTTCTGGTAACTGGGATGTCCAACATAAGGAACATCATGCATTTCCTTCAATACCAAATTCCTCAGTTCTCCAGAACTAGGAACATAGATTCTATTCTTATGCATAAGTAATCCATCTTCCTTTATCTCATATTCCTTCATTTTCTGTTGTACATCTCCTTGCTGTAAGCTTTCCTTTACCTGTAGATAATGCCAATCTGTAACAAGATCATCTAAAATTCTGCTCTTCAAGTCTAACTGATGCATACTGACAGTAGTAGCATGCATGAGATGCACTCTTCTACTAAGTGCATCGACAACTTTATTCTCCTTTCCTTTGATATTCTTGATATCGAGGTCATATTCACTTAAAAATTCCATCCATCTTGTTTTCCTGGCATTCAAGGTTGGCTGTTCAAAAAGATACTTCAGGCCAATGTGGTATTTTCTTAATTCAAATCTCTTCCCCATGAGGTAATGCCTCCACATCCTCAAGGTGTGGACAATGGAAACAAGCTCTGAGTCATGTGTGGAATAGTTCCTCTCATGCTACTTAAGGTTTTTGGACTCATAACCAATGACATGTCCATTTTGCATGGGGACTCCCCCAAGTCCTTCCTTACATGCATCTGTACATACCACAAAACTTTCATTTGGGTCATCGATATTTAACATAGGTGCACTA
Organism: Picea engelmannii; assembly: GCA_009831015.1. NCBI lineage: Eukaryota > Viridiplantae > Streptophyta > Pinopsida > Pinales > Pinaceae > Picea > Picea engelmannii. Next base: position 164,520 of record ML809926.1, read on the forward strand.
GTAAGTAATTCCTTCAACAGATTAAAATTCTCTTTACACTTAGGTGTCCATTCGAATTTATTTCCCTTATTTTGCAAATAAGTGATGGGATGAGAAATCTTAGAGAACCCTACTATTAACCTTCTGTAGTAACCAACTAATCCCATAAAATATCTAACTTCTGACACATTTCTGGGTGTTGGCCATCCTCTAATAGCTTCAATCTTCTCTGGATCTACTGCTATGCCCTGCTTTGAAATAATGTGTCCCAAGTAATGGATCTTCTTTTGATAAATATAAAACTTACTCATATTGGCATACAACTGATGTTCTCTCAACACTTGCAATACCAGTTTTAAGTGATGTTCATGCTCCTCTTCAGACTTAAAATAGATAAGTATGTCATCCAAGAACACTATGAAAAACTTATCCAAATAATTTCTGAATATGCCATTCATTAAGCACATAAAGATAATTGGTGCATTGGTCAGTCCAAATGACACCACTACAAATTCATAATGCCCATATCTGATCCTAAAGGCTATCTTATGAATGTCTTCTTCCTTGATTCTTACCTAATGGCATCCTGACCTCAGGTCAATATTTGAAAATATCTTTGCTCCTCTTAGCTGATCAAAGAGGTCATCAATTATGGGTAGAGGATACTTGTTCTTTATAGTATACTTGTTCAGTTGTGTAAATTCAATACACAACCTCAAGGTTACTTCCTTCTTTTTGACAAAAAGTATTGGTGCTCCCCAAGGTGAAGCACTTGGACGTATGTACCCTTTCTTCAACAATTCCTCCAACTGCATTTTTAATTATTTTAACTCCGGTGTGCTCATTCTGTAAGGTGTTTTTGTCACCGGGGCAGCTCCAGGGACTAGATCGATTGATAAATCTATCTCCCTTCTTGGTGGAAACCCTGGTATTTCTTGGAATACATCTTCAAATTCTTGTAGTACCAAGAAATCTTCAAGGCTTGGTCCCTTTGTATTTTCTATCTCTTCTACATGAGCTGCATACAATTGACATCCTTTTCTAAAACATCTCTTCAGCTGTAAGGCTGAAATCTCCCTTATAGAGATGGATCTTGGAACTCCTTTCACAGTGCTCTATTTTCCATCTTCATCAAGATAGGTAAATGTCTTGATATGACAATCTAGGACAACATGATGTTTGTCCAGCCAATCCATTCCAATTAGAATATCATAAGATACCAATGGTATGATATTTAGATCAACATTTGTATTCACACCATTAAGACTTATGGAACATCCTCTGACCATATCATGGATTCTCCTTTTGGTTCTAGTGGCTAGCTGAACCAAAATTGATTTTCCAAGATTACTTTTCTCCAAATGCAATCTATCCACTATTTTAGGATCAATGTAACAATGAATTTCTCCTGAATCAATTAAAAGAGTAACAAGATGATTTATGATCTCACCTTCCACCTCGATCATATTGGACTGGTACTCTACTTGTCAATCATCTAAGGTTGCAGAGATTCTTCCCATATATTCAACTGTTGTATCCTCTTGGACGTTGCGCACAGTCTTCACTCTGTCCTTTCTATGTGGGAAATCCTTGTACAGGTGATCTTCTTTGCATCCCCAACATTGGATAGGTGGTCTTCCCCTTTTTCCCAAGGAGTCTTCTTTCTTGGATTCACCCTTAGCATACTGATCTTGATGATTTATATTAGGCTCATTCCTATTGAAGGGAGGTTTGAATACTTTCCTCCTTGATGCAGGAGCATTGCTCCAAGCCCAGCTACGCACCAACCAACTCATCAAGCGTGCATTCAATTGAGAGAGAGAGTCGCAGCCCTCTCGTTTCAAATTTTGAATTTGATTTAATGTATTAAATGAATGTAAGGCTGGTAGAGACAAATCCATGCCTTTGAGCAGGATTTAGATAGAAGTCACCTTAAATAGGTTGTAAGGCTAGGATCTAGATCCGATTTGGACTAGACAACCCATTCAATGTAATTCAATGCAATTGAATAAGAGTAGGTAGCTTGGAGGGAAGAGCTCGAGGAGCCTCTCTTTGTAAAAAGATATTAGATCTGATTTTGAGTTAGTTGGTAGAGTCTGAAGAGTTGGTCGAGTAGAGAAGAGAGGAGAGATGAGGCTCTGTTACAGTCCGTTCTCAAACACATTGTAAAGAGGCATTCCTGAGTTAATATAAACAAGAGCAGTTTTTCTTGCAATGATTCTTTGTTTATGAATGAATGTCCATATATGTGTTATGATATGTTGTAGATGTGCATTTGCAGGGATAGATAGATTTTCCTATCTGTGAGTTCTTTGATTCTGGGTCTGGGTTCTTTGAGGCTTCTTGCAAGAGTGCATGACAGAACATTGTGGGTTTTTAAAGCCAGTGCAAGGAGTGCACTTCTGAATTCTGCGGAATTTCAGACAGAGACATGCCAGGAGGGCACACCAGAGGAAGTCTTAGACTCAGGGAGGAAGCCTCAAGGTTGCTGAACACCTTGGAGGTGAGACTGTGCAGAGGAGGGCATAGGATAGACAGAATTTATGAGAATTCTGTGGAAGCTCTGCCAGGAGGGAATCGAGAGAGTGCACTGGATGAATAAGGAGAAGAACTCTATTTCGAGTTTGTTGAGAACACAAAACCATTGAGGGGTTTTGTAGAGCTCTTCTAGGAGGGAATTGAGAAGGTGCACAAGTTGCATTGAGGAGAAATCTATCTTGAGTTCAGAGAGAAGACAAAACCACTGTAGGTTTTGTAGAGCTCTGCCAGGAGGGCATTGAGCAAGTTCCAGTGTGCACAGGAGGAACTCTTTCGAGTTATGGGAAGATAAGTGTCATAGGAGGAACTTCACAGGGTTACTAACTCAGCAAGGAGTGCTTGAGCATAAGTTTCCAAGAGGGCACTTATATCCTTTCAAGGAGAGAAAGGGGCAGAGACCTTTGAGGTTGGAGCCACAGAGAAGCTCAGGACAGATAACACCTTTGTGTGTAGAGACCCTGCAAGGAGTGCAGAGGTTGAGTAAACCTTTGTGGTTTTGGAGTGAACTTGTTTCAAGTTTAGAAGCTCAGGAGGAATAGTGCCTTTGCGCATAGAGCATAGCTGAGAGGAGAAGCAAGCCAAGAAAACCCTTTGGAGGGTTCAGAGTTGACTAAGCTCAAGAGAGACAACGTCTCAAGAACGCAGGCGAGTTCATCAGAGTCAGATTAAGCTCGTAGGGGAGACAAAGGCTGAGGCCTTTTGAAGCGTTTGAAATCTTCCAATTCAGGAAGAAGCAGAATCTCAGGAGGGAGCTACAAGTACCGTTGGATCGGTGCTGAGAGGAGAAGATCCAGACAATTGAGTTTCACGTCCAGATGCAAGCAGGAAAGCGCAGAGGAAGAGAACAGATCTCGGCCATCAGATCTTGCACAGATAGCTGATAGCCATCGGATATGGGAGGAGATGCATGAGGTTTAACCCTCGTATGCGAAGAGGAGAGGACCCGTGAAGTCCCAAAAAGCATCGGGACCATCCATCATTCAAAGGACGCATGGCAGAGATCCGAAAGCCCATCGGGGTTTCAGACGCCGAGAGTTCTAGGAGGAAGAGTTGCGAGACATGAAGTCCCGACTCACAAAATCATGAAAGCATCGGGACCGTCCATCATAGAGGATGCATGTCAAGGGATCCACATTTCGGGGATTCGGACACCGGGAGATCGAGAGTGAAGAGTCTCCCAAAATCGCGAAAGGAGAATTTGCGAAAGGATCAGGACCGTCCACAAGAGGATACATGGTGAGTGGTTGAGGGTTTGGGGAAGTCCCCGAAAGGAGGATTTCGACATTTCGGCTACCAGGGATGCAAAGGGAAAGAGTTTTGGATTCTTGACCCACAAGATCCTGAAAGGATCTGAGCCGTCGGATCAAGGGAGGCTATGAGCCGTTGATCTCCCTTTGGTTTGGTACTTAGGTATTTTGGGTACCAGAAGTTTGAAGGGTTAGGGATTATTTCAGCGAGAATCATGAGTCCCGAAATGCGAAATCCTGAGGGCGTTCAGAAGAATAGCGCCAGGTTACGGGACAGGGTCATGTGGACAAGACCCAAGCAAGGAGTCGGTCGCAGATTTTGGCATTTCAGAGTTCGGCTATTCAGAAACTTCGATGACAAGGAGTCGGGGCATAGAGGATTGAAAACCCCGAAGTCACGAAACATGACATGCCTTGGGAGTGGGGCTGCGGTCACACATTGAGCCAATTCTGGATTCAACACTTCGGCAATCCCAAGGAAAAGGAGTTGGAACGCTTGGCGTCAGAAGTCCCGAAGTCCCGAAACGCGACGAGTTTGTGGAGTAGGTTGTGGTCATGGGGAAAGTGGTCACATGGACCAAGGATTGGCCAAGGACTAATCGTTGATTGAGCCATTTCGGCATTTTGGAGATCAGGGAATCGAAGAGTCGAGGAATTCGACAGCAGGGTTTGTGAAGTTGCGAAACCTGAATTTCTGAATCGGAAAAGGTCGCGGTCGTGTTGGAGGCCGTGTGGAGGGAAAGGACCTGTGGATCGGGTTCATTGAAGGTTCCAGCAGGGAACTAAAGGAGCCACTTCGGCTCAGAGAATTCAGAATGATCCTAAGACTGGGAGGTCGCGCAAAACCTGCTGAGGCAGGGGGGTCTGTGTCACTCCTCTGATCAGACTTCTCCTTCTTCTTATCCTTCCAATATTTCTGCAGGGATTCTCTTCCCTGTCCTTGATTATACACGTATTTATCCTTCCTTATGGCCTCAGTCAAGTTCTTGGGCTCATCATACTAATATTTTCTTTATAAAGGGTTGGAAGTCCACTAAAAAGCCTTTGTATATTTACCTTTTCATCGTTTATAAACCCAACATATTTTAACAATCCCAATAATTTCTTCTCATATTCTGCCATAGTCATGCTTCCCAGCCTGAGTTCAAAGAAATCCTGCATTTTTTTGTCATAGAAATGGTCTGAGAGTTATTCCTTCTGGAAGTACTTCTTGAACTGCTTCCAAGTGATCCTACTCTCATTAATATGTTCAACTTGTTTCATTGAATTCGACCACATTGTAGCTTTCCCATGTAAATGGTAGGTGGCAATCCTGGCTTCCATATTTGATGAATAGTTATGCAACTAAAAATATCTCCCGAGTCCAAGAAATCATGCTTCAATGTCATCTTCCCTTTCTCTTTCCCCATCAAAGGAGGGTGGCTTAAGCTTCCTCAGCTCTCCTTGCAAACTTTCCACTTCCTGTCTCCTTCTCTGGTGCCTAAAAGGAGACACCTCTAGACTACTTATGGGATCTTCTGATGCATAAAACTTTCCTTCTGATTAAGGAGGTGAGTGGTGTCTATGAATTTTGCTGGCACTTCTTGAATAACCAGCTCTTCCACGATCCTCTTCTTCTTTCATGAAACCTGCCTTCTTCCTCTTGTTTTGAGTTTGATCCCTTCTTTGTTTGCCTCTGCAACTGACTTAAGATTTTCAACACTTGAGCATTTATCTGAATTGTCTCTCTCATCAGTCTTTCATTGTCTGCTTTGTAGCTCTTCACTTCTATTTTCAGTATTCTTACATTGTCTATTAATGTTTCTTTCTCTCCTCTTCCCTTGCATCCATTGGACTCTGTCTCTACATTACCAACTCGGTTATTTTGGCCTTTTGCCTCCTTATCATGGTTGGAGGCTCCCTCACCTTCTTCCATTTCTTCAATACGCATTCTGAACTGACATGTTTAAACCCGTTAATTCTGCAAAATGTGCAAGCGACCATTTTTGTTAGAATTAAGCATATGATAAACAAAATTTTCCAAACCATGTTACAGGCTCCTTTTCTTCTCAATTCATGAAGAACATATATATATATATATATATATATATATATACCTGCACCATAAAACACTTCCATGTTATCCCTTATCTGAGACATAATTTAATTCTACACAGGAACTCCCTTCAAACCACTTCCCCAGGTGACCATGGCTCGAAACCACGGCCAAATCCTTCCTGGCACTTCGCAACTTCGGAACCTTCAACCAATACCAGATCAACATTCCTCGTCCTCCTTCATGATCAACGATAGAGATCCACTTCAAAACTCCGACCTTCAGAAGTCTTAACTTTCCCTACTTGCTTCTTCCTAGAACGCTTTTACCTGGAGTTCACGATCTGTCGACGCATGTCGTCCTATAGATAAATGACTATGAATCACTTCGGCTCTTCAGGATTTGGGAGTTTCAAACTCTCCACATTAAATTTCTCTCAGAGTGCCTTTACTCGAATTCAATGATTCGTTGATGCGTGTCTCTCGCAGATCAACGACTTTGAATCGCTTCGGCTCTTCGGGAGTTCTCGACCCAACGCCAACTGTCGCATATTTTTCCTCTGGAGTGCCTAGTCTCCGAACTGAATGATCTGTTGCCACGTGGTGAAATAATAGAAGCAGACACGTGGCCCAATTAGGTGGGTGACACGTGTCACATTCTAACTAACATTTCAATCCTCCACATGTTCAAAACTTACTGACACATGACACGCACCCCATGTGTCCACTTCATCCCAGGCGACGTTCGCAAGTCATGTCACTTCAGAATTCCAGGGTCCACATCACCTCCAGTTGAAGTCATCGTGCCCCATCACTTTGGCTCTTTGGGCTTCAGGACTTCGGGCTTCAGGATTTTCCACACTCACACACTTCCAATTCTCCCAAAATTTGAATTCCCAAACTGGCCAATTTGCCAACATGCGCCTCCCTTATCGGACGGTCCGTATTAACCCCGGACTTCAGGACTTTGGGAGATACTGATACAAAGATCAACAATTCTTGTTTATTTGAGATCAATGGTCCTCATTTACTTCAAGACTTCGGGTAATTCTTTCCCTAGTGCTTCTCTCTGAAAAACCTTCTGGAGTACTAAGTCTTAGAAGTGAGAGATCTTGCGTCGCGTGTCCTTGTTGATGGATGGTCCAGATGAAATATGGGCTTTGGAACTTTGGGAGTTCTGGATTTTTGCTTCTGTCTTTCTTCCAAAGTGGTTATCTACCGGAGTGCAGGATCTCCTGCCATGTGTCCACTTCAATAAACGATCTGGTTCTACTTTGGCTCTTAAGAGTTTCGATGTCTGAGCACTAACATGTCACATTACTTAATGCCTTTCTATTTTCAGGGGTATGCATCGATGGTTTGGAGTAACCTGCCTTTTTCCCCACAATTCTTTTGACGCTGACACATAACCCCTTGGTGAAACCATGGTTTGGATTACAGGACCGCCTTGAGGAATTAACTTTTGTGCAACTTGGGTCCCGACAATGCCTCCTGGCCGTCTATCTCTCTCCAATGAGATTAGATGGTTGTGACTTAACCTTTGCTTCTCTTTCATCATACAACCCTTGTTCACCTGCCCCCTGATCCAACGATCCTGGATCTCTCTTGATCCCATGATGGAGATCGCTCCCAAATTCTAAGGGGATGGTAACGATCCTTCGAACCTTTACAAAGGATATCTGATGTTACAAATCCTGCGTAGATTCTGCAACGCCATCCCTCCTAAGATTTTTAAATTCACGGTCAGAATTCGATCTCAACTACGATACTTTGACTAACAGACCCGACCCATACTAGCTCGATGTTTCAACCAGAAGCTATGATACCAATCTATAACACACTCTGACCACCCACAGGCCGAGGTACACCACCTTCAAGCCCACCCTTGGACTTATTTCTCTTATCGATACCTTTTAAATTAGTAAGGACACATAAAAGAAAATATCTAACGACATGCACAAAAATAACCAACAAGCATGAATATTCTAAAGATTCAATCATACGATAAATAAATACACAACAAAATACATTCATATACATATAATTAATACCATAATAGAGAGCACTTATCTTTATAAAAGATGACACTAACTGGCTGCAGACCAAGGACGTTCCACCCAACCATAGCCACTACTGCTCCAAATCTCAACATCAGTGTCACCCCCGAGCCAGGGTTATGAATCCATAAGGACAGTTCTAGAGTGTTACTTGGATTCCTGAACTAGTGAGCACTCAAGATCTCATAGGATTTCCCACCACTCACAACAATCCCAATACCCAACTATCTTCTACCCAGCCTGCACCACCCAAGAGAATGGACCTCCACCCTTCTCTTCCACGCAGTCCCTCAAGCAACGCTTCTCCTTCCAGGGGCTCTATCTCAACTGGTCCAAAATATCAATGATGGATTTCTCAGGAATCACAACTGTGAACAAGGCTAGACACAGGCCAATGCATCTTAGACATGCAGGCCTCAAGTCATGGCTAGATTACACCAGCGACCTCTACAACCAACAATACCATGGCTTCTCTTTGACAATTCATTTCCCTTTCCCAAGGCAAGATGCAGATGAGGATGGATCAATGAGTGATAGGTAAGGACAGAATGAATGAACGACTGAGAAAGTCAATGAATGAGAATCAACGAATGAAGGAGTGAACGAGAAAAATGAGCAAATGAGCAATCAACCAACCCCCCAACGGACTAGGGGCAGGTTTAAGTATTTCTTGGGGAATCAAGAACCTCCTGCCCTTCCCCAAGAAGCTCACGTAACTGACCCACTCCCTTAGAAAAAAAGGGTAATTAAGAATAGGAAATAACATGTATCCCCTCAAGCCCCCTCTCTTGTGGAATCATAGCCCCCCTATAACTCTAGTCCTTGTCCGTCTAGCAACCAACAATGTATTTATTATTAATAATGATCAAACATTACATTTCTTGGGCACATTGGCCTTTTTAATAATTGTTTGGGCACTCTAGACTCTCAACATTGTACAATACATTATTTAAAATGGGGGTTCAAAACCTAGGGTGTTACAAGCGACTGAATTGGTGTGGATTGAAGTGTGGTGACTATTGCCAAGAAAAAAAGTTTGGTGGAATTGCCACCTTTGTTGAGGACGTTGTTGAGAACGACTTGTTTGCTAGAGGAGAGCAACTAGTTTGATGGAGGAGTGTGAACTACTTGTTGGAGGACGATTCTAATGTGTGTGCATGCAGATGAGAGAGTGAGGTTGTGAGGAGCCTATCCATTATGTTCTGTGAATATGAGAAGTCACAAGCTTGTGGAAAATAAATATTCCAAGAGATATTTACCATGTGAAAGACTTTTGTGTGTGTGGAGTAGACTGTGTGAAAGAGCATAAGTGTGCCCAGATTCGATGCCTAGTTTATGTGCGAAGGGGAGATTCCTGTGTGCTAAAGAGAGAAACACAAAATCTAGTAGAGCGTTATGAGTTGCTGTTGTCTGAGAAGGAATTCAAACTTTTTGAAAGTTAAATTCATATATTATTTTTGTAGACAAGGCATAGAGAGATCTAGAACCAATGGAATTTCTCCCGGTTGTGTTCACCAGTTTGCTATATACGTTCACCTAAATTATTTGGTTGCTTGATGCATTTTATGTGAGATCTGTGGAAATCGACTAGAATCTTATGAACCCATTATGGTTGCTTGATGAGGTTGGGCTTCACCAAGAGTGAAGCATATCCCAATATTTACTACATGGTTGTTGATGGTTATGCTTTGATCTTGATGATAGTATGCATGAGTTGAGGAGGCCAGAAAAAAGATTCAAAGGAAGGAGGCCTCTAGGATATGTGAGACCTCCTAGGAGGATCCAATTTTTTTAGTAGGTTTTTCTACAGTGACAAAGGAGGCAGCTAGTGAGGAGGGTTGGGGTATGGATTTTTCCTCAGTCATAGAGGGAGAAACCAGTGAGGTAGACTGGATAACATGGTTTTCTTTAGTGACAAAGGGATTTGGCCTCTGAGTTATATATGAAGGATCCCAGATTAATTCATTACTATTTGGGATTATAAGTATGGCAAAAGCATGGTTAAATCTTCCTAGGTTAAGGGAAGTATGTTGTGAAGATCCTTTAGAAGTTTGGGATGATGGATTGCAAATACATGGGAACTCCCATGGTGAAAAACCTGAAGAAGCTGAGATACTGTGATTATGATATGGTAGACCCCTCCACGTATTGACAGTTTATTGGATCATTGATGTATTTGGTTAATACCAGGCTGAACATTTTCTTTGCTGTGAACACGTTGAGCCAGTTCCAGGTGGAACCGAGACATGAGAATTGGATAGTTGCAAAACATCTCTTAAGATACTTATGTGGGACACTAAATTATGGTTTGAGATATGTCTCAAACAATGATACACAACTACAGGGATATATAGACTATGATTGGGCAGGGAGTGCAGATGACAAAAAGAGTACCTCGGGTACCTGCTTCAGTCTGGGCTCAACGATGATATCTTCGATTAGCAGGGAAAAAAGTATGTGGAACTTAGCACTACAGAGGGATAGTACATTGCAACATGTGATGCTTGTACAAAAGCATTATGGCTCCGTAAGTTGATTTTTGTACTATTTGATCAGGTGTTGGATTCAACCATGATATTTTGCGACAATCAAAGATGTGTGAAGCTTTCAGAGAACCTGGTGTTCCATGACAGGTCGAAGCACATTAAGATCAAGTATTATTACATCCATGATTGAGTCCAAAAAGGAGAAGTAAAACTCCAGTATATCTCCATCGATGAGCATATAACAGATATTTTGACGAAGCCCTTGTCCAAAGGGAAGTTTGTATACTTCAGGGACAAGTTGGGACTTGTGGAGATTGCTGCCTTGGTTGAAAGGGAGTGTTGATATGTATCATTCTAGTATAGTTTAGATATTATGATTTTGCATCATGCTAGTACAACTTATATATGATACATATGTCTGAAGTTATATCATGCTAGTACAACTTAGATATGATGTTTTTTCATCATGCTAGTACAACTTAGATATGATACAGATGTCCAAAGTCACATCATGCTAGTACAAATTAGATATGATGCATTGGGATCATGCTAATACAACTTAGAGATGATGCAGTTTCCTGACTCACATCATGCTAGTATAACTTAGATATGATGCAATAGAATTATTCTAGTACAACTTAGAGATGATGCAGAGGCAATGATTTACATCATGCTAGTACAACTTAGATATGATGCAAAAACATCATGCTAGTACAACTTAGATATGATGTAGAAGCATCATTCTAGTACAAATTAGAGATGATGTAGATGATACTCCACATCATTCTAGTACAACTTAGATATGATACATTCACATCATGCTGATACAACTTAGAGATGATATAGTGGAGAGAGTGTTCCAGGACGGATCATCTCCATGAGTTCATAGTAGTGACCAGAGTGAGGAGAATGGTACATGGAAAACACTCTTCCTAAGTTCACAGTAGTGACTAGAGTAGGAAGAGTGGTCCTTCTCCTTGAGTGCACAGTAGTGACTAGAGTGGGGAGATACATGAAATACATTCTTCTTGTGTCACAATTAGTGACCAGATTAAGAAGAATGGTTCTTGTAGCCCAGGAACACTCAATTGAGTGTACACCACTTGATACCTATAACATCATGCCCAAATTACTCAGATAGAGCGTGGCTCAGATAGTTGATGCCATATTATGTGCCATTTGTCAGGATACTAACTAGGTTGTGGCAGTTGATGATGCTAATGTTGATGTTTCAACATCGGGTAAACATTCATCCACATGGGTGTACCTGTGGTGAATGGCCCTAATAAGCATCATGCAAACCTTCTCCTCGATTGGGATGTAGAACAAGGGAGATAATATACATTTATCACAAGGGTATACCTGTGTTAAATGGGCCTATGTGTAGTCCTTCCTTGATCATGACAAGGAATAATATGAACTTGAGGTGCTTGAGGTGATTTCCACGTGTCAATTAGCATCAAGCTAACATTCACTCACAAGGATGTACCTGTGGTGAATGACCCTGGTGTGGTCTTTGTCGTAGTCATGCTGATTTGAAAAGGAATAATAAAGACTCAAGATCTTAGATGTTATTACTTGCAAACCCATAGTGAGTCTGATCTCATAGAGAGTCAATTGGCTCAGAGGGAGAACCACAGAGGGAGTTTCCCCTCAGTTCAAGTGGGAGAGAGACATATTCCAAGACATGCAGACATGTGTCATGAGTCTAGGGAAAAGTTTGTATACTTCAGAGACAAGCATGATATGATGAAGAATGTTTCCCTCATTGAGAGGGAGTGTTGATGTTTGGACAACATCGACAAGACATTCTCCCAGATCATATGGAAGGTTGCTACTGATGTTGCAGATGATGATAAATACCTTCCTAGTTAAGAGGGAGTGATCATATGACAACCAACTTGCATATGATTATGAATACCTTCCTAGTTAAGAGGGAGTGTTGAATTTTGTAACTATGGTTGCTCTTCATAATGTGAAAAGTATAAGTGAAAAGTTGTGTTTGTTGTGGAGACCCGTTTAGTATAAATATATATAATAAATAAGTAGTTATTTATTATCCAAGGGCCACATCCTTTCATGGATGGTCACCATATGTTATATATATATATATTAAACACTCATCATTGTAATAAAACATCGATTTTATATCATCTTACATAAAAATTAACACTTTTGATGTGTTCACATCGACCTTTCGCACCAACTGACACACACACAAGCAAGATGGTTAGGATTTCTCTTTCGAAGTTTTTTGTGAAATTTTGATTATTGATCAACATAGATTGCTTGAAGAAGGAAAGCTTGGTGGTAAACACCAGACCCACTTGCTCAAGGGTAAGGGCAGGATGGATTGTAGGAACATAATGCATACTGATGCTTTTGCATAGAAACCTACATATAATGATCAGGGACCCTAGAGAAAACCACAACGAAGTCAAAAGAAGAAGACACATTGGTACTGTGGAAATACTGGACATGTCGAGAATAAATTATTCAATAAGCGAGACAATTTAGAAGAAAAGGTTAAGATACTTGAAGGAGACGTGTCTACTGTTCATCGACTCACTGATAATTTCACCTTCTAACTCTGGGGGCACTCATCCTATGGAAAAATATGCCACTTTAGTCACGAGACTGAATAAAGTTGAGGAAAGTAGAATCTATTTTGCTGATGATTTTTCTTTGAATGATGCTGGTCAAGGTGATGTAGCTTTTCGACATGGTAAAATTGTCGAAGTATATCATGTGCCAAATCTTAGTGCCAATCTGTTGTTTGTTGCTCATTTGACTTAGAACAATAACATTGTGGAATTTTGTCCAGATTGGTTCTATGTTCGGGATTTGAAGAAAGGGAAGTTCATTGTAGCTGATAGGTTTCTGGACTTGACGAACAATTTATCCAATTCCGTGACTTGAATAGACCTGAATCTGAACCGACTGCACTTATTTCTCACACTGATGAGAGAAGTCAAATTTGGCATGAATGAATCAAACATTTGAATATCTGAAGCTTGTAGGAACTGGCAAGTCAGAACATGGTTGTTGGCTTGCTGAGGGTGTTTCCCCCTAAAGGTGTATGTACGGGTTGCATACTTGGGAAGTATCATCAGGCACATTTTAACTCTGGATAAGCATGGAGAGAACATAACCTACTGGAACTGGTTCAAAGTGATGTTTGTTCTATTAATTTACCTTCACTAGTAGGTGCAAGGTACATTTTAACTTTCATTGATGATCTCTCTCGTTTCACATGGGTCTTTTTCCTGAAGAATAAAAATATTGTCTTTGAGAAGTTCAAAGAATTCCGAGCCTTTGTTGAAAATAAATGTGGTCGACCCATCAAGTGCTTGAGATCATAAAAAGGTGGTGAGTATGTCGATAAACAATTTAAATAATATCTACTTCAATATGATATTGACTCGAAGTGGTCGGTTCCTCACACACCTCAACATAATGAATTTTCATAATAAAATAATTAGACATTAGTCGAAATGGATAAAATTCTATTGCAGGATAAAAATATGCCTCCTTGCTTTTGGGATGAAGCAGTTTATTTTGCCAATTATCTTCTCAATCATATCTTGACTCGCGCTATTCCTTCCATGACTCCAGTTGAATGATGGTATGGGAAGAGAACTTTTGTTGATCAACTCCATGTGTTTGAATGTTTTTCCTGGGCCCACATTCATGATGATTTTCAAATGAAGTTGGATGCAAAGAGTCATGCTTGCATCATGATGGGATATTCTGAATATTTGAAAGCCTATCGACTATTTTATCCTATCCAATGATAGATTATTGTCCGACATAATGTTCAGTTTGATGATAATTCTTCTGGAGTTAAGTTGTTGAATGCATCCTCAAGATTGATTTTGGATGCCCCCTTTGATGTTGTCTTGGACACTGGTTCTCCTTATCCCCTCTTAAATCCTTTGAATGGTTCATCAAACCTTCTTCTATTTCTACTCGACCATCGATCTCTGATTCTTCTAGTCTAACATCTTCTGTTTTAACTAGTCCACCCACTGTAGAACCTATGAATTCCGTTCAACCTGATGAAGTGAACTATAGTTCACTTATTTATTTTCTACCTCAATGGGATGACAATACAATTGAAGCTATTGGAGTTGATGCCGAAGATGCCTCTTGTGGATGAAAAAATCAAAGTCAGAAGCAAGCTGCCAGTGTTTCCTAAATGAATCGTGTTATTTAAACCCATGAACTTGTTGCCTACTCAGATGATGAAGGTCGACTTGAATGGGAACATGCAATGAAGACTGAAATTGATTCCTTGTTGAAGAATCAAATTTGGGACTTGGTTTCTTGACCAAATGGAAATAATATTGTGAAGTGTCAATGGGTCTACAAGACCAAATTTACCTCTGAAGGTGTTGTCGAGTGACATAAATCACGCCTCATCGTGAAGGGATTTTCTCAACAAGAAGGTATCAACTACATTGAAAATTTTCCTCCGTTGCAAAGATGAACTTTGTTTGACTGATTCTTTCCCTTGCTGCTCATTTTGGATGGAAGATTCATTAGATGGATGTGAAGAGTGCCTTTCTTCATGGAGACCTCTATTAAGAAATTTACATGGAACAAGCACCTGGATTTGTGACGGATTCCAATTTTGTATTTCAACTCAAGAAGTCGTTTTATTGGTTGAAGCAGGATCCCTGATCCTAGTACACTAAGATCAACAATTTATTTCTTTATCTTGGTTTCAAACGGTGTGAATATGATCACAACCTATATGTTCTCCACTCCTATGGAGACACTCTGATTATTTTTGTACATGTTGATGACTTGATCATTACTAGTAATAATAATGCTCTCATATTTATATTGAAGAAACAACTTACTGACTCCTTTGATATGACATATCTTGGCACTAAACATTATTTTTTGGGTCTTCAAGTATTACCACTGTGTGATGGTTTTTTTTGTTTCTCATTCTAAATATGTACTGGATCTATTGACACATTTTAAGATGGTTTATTGTAAACCTTGTGCCACTCATTTTCAGTATGGAGGGAATATTACTAAAACCTATCAAACATTCGTTGTCGATGCTACACTTTATCGACAATTAGTCAATAATATTATTTATATTACTCATAGTCGAATTGCTATCTACTTTGATGTTAGTGTGTTTTCTTGGTTCATGTAGGATCCCAAAAAAAGACACTAGAAAGAAGTCAAATGCATTGTTCGATATCTGAAGGGTACCACTCATTTTGGTATCAAATATTGTCGTATTTTAGATTCACTAGTCGACTTCACCGACTCCGACTGGGCTGGCGATGAAGATGATTGGAAGTCTACTTTTGGGTATGTGTTTCACTATAGCATTGGACCTTTGGTGTGGTAGTGCAAGAAACAAAATGTAGTCTCCTTGTCGACTACATAAGCAGAATATCGTGGCACTGTTCAAGCCAGTACTAAAGTAATTTGGATTCACCAACTTTTGGGAAAGATTGGATTTCCTGTTTAGACCTCGACTACTATCAACTGTGACAATCAAATTTCCATACATGTTGGTGAAAATATTATTTCTCACAGTAAGATGAAGCATGTTGAGCTCCATGCTCACTATTTGTGGAAGTTAGTTCACGATACCATTGATTCTCTTGAATATTGTTGCACTGAAGATCAGTTTGCTGATATCTTCACCAAAACTTTAGCTGAATCCAAATTTATCAAGCTCCGTAAATTTCTTGTGCTTCAGGAAACTGGANGTTGTGTTCTAATGTGGGGGTGTTGGAACATCAAACATTGATGGTTCATCACACATCTCCTGGGTTCAATTGGTTGAGAGGTCAACCTACATATGGATACAGTCGGTTGGATGATTGAACAACACACTACACCAAACGTTTGGGTAGTCGATGTGCCTATCAATAGGAGAATCAAAGATAGTAAGGTGATGGATCAACTAGTTCTGTAATTGACTACGAGTTGGACGAATAGTCGGCCAGGTCGAGTCCCGTTGAGATGAATTGACAGAGTGAATTTTGTGGAGTCAACTCTAGCCACCAACGACTATATGTGGACAAGATCTTCCGGATTATGTCAGAGTCAGTTAGATATTGAGACTATAAAATAAGACCCCTTAGGTCATTATCAAAACGCTGAGTGTGAATTGATATTGCACAATAGATCATGTAGATTAAGATGTTCAATATGAATTGCGATGCTCTGATCATAGTACATTGTGCTTAAGTGCTATAACAATGTCTTTATAATCCACCTCTATTCTTCAATTTTTTTTTGTCCCTCTTTGATTGCTTGCAATTTGTTTTCTTTATTTCATATCATTTTCCATTTTATTCCTCAACACCTTTTCCTTTTCTTATCTCTCATGGTTGTTCACATTCCTCTCCCAATTCATTTTTTCTCCCTTGGGAGAGATGTAAAATGTTTTTCCTTCAAGAATGCCAAGAGATTCCCATCTATTTTCTAGCTAGAAAACCTGATTGTGTTTTGACCTTTTGGGAGATAAAAAAATGAATCTAATGATAAAATTTAGTGGGAATGTGGAGATGGTTTTCAACTACCTACTTCAAAAATTTCACTACCAATACTAAGAGATCGTACGATTGAATTATAAAAAAATTACATCTATAACCATTTCATATTTTTTAGGGGTATATATATATATATATATATATATGAATATGAGGAAAAATATTTGTGGACACATGTATATATCTACCAACTAACTCTATTCCAAATTTCATCTTCATCCAACTTCATATTCTCTCGTTATGCTAACAATACAAAACTGGTTTTTAACTTGTTTTCTTTTGCAACAATTAGGGTAGTTTTGTAGCAAAGGCATTTTGGATATTTTATGCACCGTATTATAGAATATATAGAAAATTGTAGCATGTCCATTTCACTCTTTTGTAGCAACCATTAACATCTTGCATTCAAGATAACAACAATAACAATCCTACATTTCGTATCATGCCTTCATTTTGCATCTCTAACTCAACCCAAGGTTAGGAATGAAAACTAGATTCATTCACTAGATCCGTTTTGGATCACACCTCGCTATTTTAGTCTTTCTACAAAATATATAACACCAACATTCTCCAAGGGTCTTGAAATTGGGATCATGATGCCATCGATTTTCTCCAATCGCTCAAACTTTCCTTTGAACATGATTCACCTGGTTTCTGTCTGATTTCAATAATCTCGTTCATGTACTGATCCTCTGAGCTCGGTTTCTGAAATTCATTTATTAGTAACTTCTTGACATCTGCAATTGTCCTTGTTGTTCCTGGTGGATTGTTTACAACTAAGCTCATGTACCAGTCCAATGTGCAATCTCTTAGCGTGATAGCTAACTGCACAAGTTTTGTATCCTCATATGTGATCCGCTTTAATTCCCAAATATTTTCACAGATAAACAAGTGCTTTTCAGGATCCTCTGATGCCTCTCCCTTGAATTCTGGTAACCTAATGGTGGGGTCATGTCTTGCCATCTTGAACGGTGATGAACTACGACCTTTGTGCAGTGTAGATACTTGAATAATAATGCCTGAACTGGCTCCTCCAGTTGCTTCTCCCTATGTATATGTACTTCCTATTGTGTTTCTTCCACTAAAGTTTGGTTGTCTAAATGGTGGTGTTCTTTCTAGTGTATTAGTCTCACATGGTTTCCACACTGACATTGACATGGATAGGATTTCTGCCTTCTGTTCTTGCCCTTGGAACTCTTGTCTTCCTCTCATATGTTGTGTGCAAGATTTTCTAAATCTTCTCCATGGCCTGAAGAAACTCTACCTCTTCTTGATCACTTGCCAAGCCCTCTCTCTCTGCTATGGATCTCTTCTCATTGTTCATATTATATTGGTAGGGTACTCCACTACGCTTTTTTCCACTATTTCCATGATTTGCTTGATTTGGTATTCCTCCACCATGATTGGGTCCAAGGCCTCCTCCTTCTTTCCTTTATCCATATCTTCCTCCATTTCTCCATCTCTTATCAGTGCTTCCCCCCTTCCCCCATGCACGCAGGGAAGTTTTAGATTTCTAATTCCATAGTCATTACACCTTTGTTATATAGTAGGATATTTATGGAATTATACAACAAACTAATATACCTTCCTCACGGTCCTCTTAGGAACTCTTTCTCTGCTGCGCTATAAGACTTCATAGTGTCTACTGCAAATTCTATGATAAATCCTGCAACAAAACTATCTAACCATAAATCTACTGCGTGTGTGAATTTGTTATCAACTTGTTGTAACTGTGAGATCTCCACAAGATTCCACTTTAACTATCTGATATGATTTGTCGCATGGTTGTATTTCAACCTCAATATCCACTCCTACAACACATGTGGGAAATCAGAGAAAAATACTTCATGCAAGTCGCCAAATACATACTTGTCCAGATATTTGTGCGGTGTTATTTTAGGGTTTTTGTTTTCTATTGTTTATATCTCTACCTTCGTTGGATTCCACGGTCTGAACATCCCCTTCTATATTTTCTTTCTTTTAGCGCTTCTTCAATAGATCTCATTCACTCAATCCCATTCTGTTCCAATCAAAAATGGAACCATTTTTTGGTTGATCTTATCCTCTTTCTACTTCTTAGGTTGACCTAGGTTTAGATCTAAACAAGATTCCAACAAAGCCCTCTAAAAATATCTGCTCTCCTGGTAAACTAGAAGGAAACACAACACACAGAGTGTACTACACAGTCTCACCCGAGATAGTTTTATGGGTGACTGCAATGCTTAGGTTCTTGCAGCCTGGGACTGAGTGGGGATTTGGGATTATACTTTTTGATCTTCATGTATTTACTATCTCATCCATCTAGATTTAATATACTGTAATTATTTATCCATGCATGTAAACCAACTAATCTAACTACTTCATCAAGACATTTATCTAAGAGTTTACCATTGACATATAATAAATAAAAAACAAACAGTTCACATAACACATGATCTACTGTGGTTCACCCCCTCCTGGGCTACGTCCACAAATATTTTTCTCTCAAGCTATTTTATTATGTTTCTGCAATATATCATGCCACACACACTACAATCTATGATCTTACAATCTCAATAGGCTTCTTGATCCCCGTGAGCTAATTGGATCACACCAAGCTCCTCAGCCTGCGATATAACCCTTGGTACCGAGTTTCTTGACTCTCCTCTAGATCAACAACTTACAAAATGTTACAGTCCTTACAATATCTGCTATAGCTACGTAAAAAAATCTTCCTTTTCATGCTAGCCTCCAAACTCTCTACCTAGACCTCCTAGGTACTTAATTATACATATTCTCCGCTTATCGACCATTACCATATCTTACAAAAACCCTAACCCTAATGTAGTTAGTTTTACTTGCATGCGCACCTTGCATGATTTCCTTGCACATGATGCTTTTCCTTCCAATTGTCTTTTTCCCACTTCGTTCTTTTCTCTCCAAAAATACCCTTTTCCCCCAAATGGGCCTGAACTTAATTAGTTAAAGATGCATCACTACGTCTATATATAAGAAGGCACCAATGCATTAATGATCCAGATTTTATGAGGAGAACAAAATGAATACATATTATTATCAAAATATGCTTAACACAAAATAATAGATATACAGTAAAATTGGTTTCTATTCAATAAGGAAATAGGTTGTAAAATGCATCGAAAAAAAATCTTGCTAGAATGGTGACGACTTTTCTCTGAGAATAGATGTGACGAATGTGCTCATTTGAAAGAATACGATTACAATGAGGTTACGAAGGCCTTTTTAAAATAAGGAATGTCAAAAACCCTAGACATCCAAAAACCTAACCCTAGGAGATGAAGTGCCAAAGGTCATGTGGGCCCCATTTGGGTAAGTTCGTACATCAACTTCCCAGGGTCGTAACTTTTGCATACGATCTCCGTTTTAGGAGCACGATAGCCCGTTGGAAAGGTCTATTCAAGGACTACACATGTTTCCAATAGAATCTAACATAGGGTACATTTTGATTGTTGCGAGCCCTAAAAACGTTGTTTAGGGCCTCAAAACGACCCTAGAAGTCAACAACCCAAAAACTAGGAAAAAACAAACAAACTTGAAAACTGCCAAAATGAGCTAGTTGGAATAGGTGGGAGGTCACCGAAATATATCTAGATAAATCCTCCCCCCTTAGGAAGCAATGGTATCCATTATGTTGAGTGCCCTCATCAGATGAGGAAATTTCTGCTGAATTTGGCCCCAGGTGAACCACTTGCCTTGGTGCAGGAGCTGCTCTGCTTTGACAACTCGATAAAGATGGATCCTTTGCTGGCGAGTTCCCTTGACCTGTTTGTCCATAATATGATCACTGGATTCCTGTTGTATGTAGTTGGGGTTGAGATCTGTTGGTGTCAGCTGTTCTTCTACCTCTGAGGTGTCCAATAGTGGTTGAAAATAAGGTCGAAGGAGATCCATGTTGAACACTGGGTGCAGGCAAAGGAAAGGAGGAATGTTGAGATCAAAAGAATTATCACCCACAACCTTGGTGATGGTGTACGACCCATAACGGAGTGGGAAAATATTTCGATGGGGTCCTATAAGGTGTTCTTTCTGAAAGTGCAACCAAACTCTGTCGCCCACCTGAAACTCATGTGGCACCCAATGTTGATCATGGCGCTGCTTGTACTTGTCATTGGAATTCTATAGGATATATTGAATCTATTGGCGGATGTGATGGATCCGCTCAATGAACTGGGTGTATTTTTCATCTTCAGTTGGAGCAAGAGATGAGTTGGTCTAGGTGACCGCAAGGGGTAGTGAAACATCTATGGGACCCAATGGTTGGAATCCCAACCCCTCCTGAAAGGGGATGTGGTCGGTTGAGCTATGAAGGGCTTGGTTGTAGCTATGTTGGACATATGGAATAATCTCATCCCATGTTCGAGGGAGCTTGGAATTATTAATGCGCAGGATATGCACGATCAGTCGATTTACGGCCTTGGTTTGTCCATTTGTTTGGGGGTGGAAGGTCATGGATTTGGTGAGCTTGGTGTCCAATAGTGACTAGAGGCTCGACCAAAATGTGCTGAGAAATTGACTGTCCCGATATGAGACAATGGTTTGTAGGATTCCAAAATGTACCCAAAATCGTTCAAAGAAGATCTAGGCAATGGCCTCTGTTGTGATGCTCTTCTTGTGGGCAATCAAAATCCCCATCTTAGAAAAGCAATCAACAACCACAAAAATACATTCATTTCCCTGCTTGGTGGATGGAAGGCCCGACATGTAGTCCATTGAGATGGATTCCCATGGCATGTCATGAGTAGGCAAAGGGGTGTACATGCCCTGTTTCTTAGTGGTCAGTTTGGCAATATCACAAGTAGTAAAGGACCTAATATACTTGCTGAGCTCATGTCGAAGTTTCGGCCAATAGAAATGTTTTTGTAGCATTGCCACTATCTTTTCGAGGCTGAAGTGTCATGCCACCCAACTGTTGTGGGATTCCTAGATCGACTTTGCTCGCTCGCTTGATGGAACCCAAATATGGCCCAGATGACACAACAACCCATTGTTGGCCCTTAACTAAGTTTTGAGGATCCTTGGTCATGTTTGACCTATTTTTGGGACCTCGACAGGCTGTCGAAGGTGGAGCGCAAGATGAAGCAGGGATCGCGAGATATAGACCCCTTTTTAGGGCCTTTTTGGGTTTTGGGCTTATGTAATGGGTATGGGGATGTCGACCCATGGGTTTACCCATGCTTAGGCCTATTTTTTAATGTATAAATAGAAGTCTAGGCGATGTAAGTAGTAGTGAATGTTTGTGGCTTAGTGCAGAGCTAGAGGCTTTGTGCATACTATGTGTTAATACTTGCAGAGCTAAGTGCAAGTGATTGTAAGAAGCTGGAGTGCAGATTGTGTAAGAAGGCTTTGTGCTGTGACATAACTCGGGGAAGGAGGATCTGGAGAGGTGCACACAGATCTCCTATCCTATGCGGAGTGGGTCTTGTGGCTCTGTGCATTGAATGGCGATAATAAAGAGAAGAAGAGTTGGTGGACATAGCCCCAGGGTGGGGATGAACCACGTATATCCTATGTTGTGAATGCTTTGTGCTTATTGGTTGTTTTTTGTTTTTTATGTGATTCAATTATTAGTGCGATGTTAGATGATAGATGAATCTGATATGATAGCTTAGTGTTGAATAATGTGAATGAATGCTAGATATGATCTCTATTGGTATGCTTAGTGCTTGAATTTATTCGATCTGTGTAAATACTGCGCTGATATGTTGTTAGGGTTTAGCTGCGCTGTAAACTAAGACTGAATATTAATGAATCATAATTGCTAAGTTCTCTGTTAAGGTGTTACAATCACAGATCTGTGTCCCATATAAGGTTGCAAACACTGGAGTCCTTCAACCACCCCTGCCTCTACCTCAGGTGAGACTTCATCTGCTTCGTAGGTGTTGCCGAAAGGGCCGGTAGTTAGGGTTTTTTTGGTGCACTGTTGTAGTGTTGAACCTTGGGTCTACCCCTGTGCCAACAAATGGTTTCGTTGCTGGGACCTGAAACTATGATTACTGGGAACTAAGGAAGAAGAAGCTTTGTGCGAAGATCTGACCCGAAACTGTGAAAGCTCCGTGCGTAGATATGTTGCCTTAGTGCGCAGTACTATACTTGGATTATGAAGCTCTGTGCTAAGAAGAGAAGTTCGATATGAAGAAAAAAAGGTAATATCTGAATGCTTTGTGCTCTAAAAAATGTAAGAATAGTGAAAAGTTTTAGATCTGGAAGCTTTCTGCTCTGCTAAAAGTAAGATAAGTGGAAATTTTTGTTTCAAAAATATGGATCTAGGTATGCTTGATAAATTTTGTCCTAGCCTGAAAACTAGGGCACAACTAGATGAAATATGATTTGATATGACTAGACCTGATAAGAATAGTGAAATATATGTTATTCCTATGCATAGAAAGAATGTTTGGACTAACAAATGGATGCAGGATCCTAGAAATAATTTTTCACAGGTTAGCTACCATGATCCTAGTGCGCAGTATAGGAAAGGATGGTGCTCATTTAAGAGAAAGAGAGGATTAACTCTTTGTTACAGTTGCATAAGATTGGGACATATTTCTAAGGAATGCCCTGGTAGAAGACCCAATTGTCTTTGTTGTAAATCTATGGATCATGAAGTTTTGGATTGCCCTAGAATGATTTCTAAACTTGAAAGAATGAATATGAGACAAGAAGACCATGAGAAAGGTCAAGACACTAAGACCATTGCAGAACCCCAAAAAGAATCAGAAACTGTATTGCTAGAAGTGAAAGAAATCTGGAATGACCACCGAAATATCAACTTATCAGAGATATTCAAAGAAAAAGATTACATAGAAGCAAGAATAGGAGACTTTGACATTGACTGTGTTTTGGATGAAGAAACACAGGTAAATATCATGACATAAATAACTTGGGAAACTTTACGAAAGCCTGCTATGATTCCTTCATTGGGAGGAATAGGATTATTTAGAGGAAAGCTGATAAACCTATGTGGAAGACTTACCTAGATATCTATGAGTGCTCATGGAACCTTGATAGAAGAAGATTTTGAGGTTGTTAAATTTATTGAGAACAACACCCCATTTGCTATATTACTAGGAAAACCTTGGATTGAAAGGGATCAGACTAGAAGGAAAGAAGAAGAAGTCTTAGAGAAGAAGAAGTAAGAATTAAAATATTTTATGACTAGGAGGATCACAAACTTTATTGAAGAACAAGAGAACAGATCAAAGCTATTTGGAACTAGAAACTTGGATGTCGAAGTTGAAAGAAAACAAGAAGACTCACAGAAGACTGAAGCACCTACCCCAGATAGAGAAGAAATATTGCCCTTGAATCCTAGGAAAGAATATCAATAGCGCAAAGTTACTATGCCAAGAGGAGATAAAAATTAGAACAGAAAGAGGAATACCAAGACGAAGCTCACTGGAAAGAAGGCTAGAAAGCTAAGTAATAAGAGATCAAAGATTGAAAAGTTACAAAAGGTTCCAGAGGGAACTTCCCAGAAGGAAAATTTTCAAAACTGGAACTTCGTCGGGATAGCAGAACAATGCCACATGGAACTTCGCCATGGTGAAGCAATATAGCCATTGGAAACAATATAACCATTAGACTGATCCCCCGAATGGGTAGAATGACATTTATGGTCAGATAAGCTCACCATTAGACCATTGAGACCGCTTTGTAACAGACAAAACTGAATTAATGAAGGCTTCTCTCCCATTGGAGAGATCTGTTGCCTAGTTATCTACTTATTCCGTTAAGCCTTGCACCGAGAACACTTTTTCCAACCGTGATTATCTGAGCCCATAGATCATTTGATTTATCATAGTGATCATAGAGTTATCACCATCCATCCCATTGCATTGAGTAGTTACTCTTCAAACCCGAGATATTCAACCACGAGCGTGTATGTCCGAAGAACTTAGCGCAGTCGAAGAGTCTGTGAAGGAGGTAATCATTGACCTCATGATTGAAAGAGTAATGTCTATGTTTGTGGGTGTACAAGCATCATCGATGAGAGGAGTGCAAGCCTCTCCATTGACTGCTCGCGGATCTGGACCATCCGAAGTTGTCACAGAAAAGAGAACCAAGCACAGAGATGACCTAGAAAATGCGAAGCTAATCCTCACCATCTTACTTGACTACATCCCTCCTCTGGCTGGCACGGTGAATTGTGATAGTGTGCCAAGAGATTTTGATTACACCATGGTTACTACGTACCTCTTGAAGGGGATACACACAGTTAGAGCGCAACAGGAAAATATCACAACGTTGAAGTTCAACGACTTCAACCTAGGAGACCGCAAGAACCATAGTATGCTTTCCCTGTATAAATAATTGACTAGTACAAAGCGGAAGAACTTGAAAATAATTCCCCAGCCATGGACGATGAACCTCGTGTAGTCCACCCTGTTGAATGTAATGAAAATCCCACACTTTGGAAGGAACCGGGAGGTTAATGCCTATGTTAAGCTCCTTCTCTCATGTTACCATGGTGACTACTTATGGCTAGACCGACGTATCACAATCGATCCGATGCTGATCCATAGGATCACCGGATTAAGTATACAACGACCCGACCCACAGGAATTCTATCCAGGGAAAGCCATAGATCGCGCATTAGCATAGAATATCAAGGATACCTATGGTGATGCTGAGAAGGGGACGCAAGGCTAGAAGGTAGCTTCCATCTATAATGGTGTAGTGCGTGTAGCATGCCAATTAATAGTAGGAAATCTAGTAAGGAAGAACAAACCCATGCAGGTTACAGGGTTTGTCATTGACCTCCCAAGGAAATGCGTGGAAGCCCTATAGATGAACTAGGCCAAGTACCTAGCTAATCAGTTGGAATTAGACTGCCGCGAAGAACAGGATCAGGGATACGAGTTCCACTTTAGTTGGCTCTTGATCCTCATCACATTTATTGCTTGGGAGATGCTAGAAGGTGTGACCTTCCTGAACATTGATCTATTCGAGCTGCTTGCTGCGAAGTTCACCATGCTTTGGTACTCGAGCGATATGGGAAAAGAGTGGTAGTCAAACACTGTCTTTCACACATATTATCTCCAACTGAAGAGGGCTATCGAAGCTGAACCTTGCATGACGCCAAAAAACCTACAGCAGTTCTGAACCCTCATGAAGTTCCGTGTAGATTGACACTTCATCTATATCACTACGTGAGAAGACGAGCAGAAGGAGGAGCTTCAGTCGTACTGCAAGCTCACATAAGAGGACCTCGAGGAGATAACTAAGGACTAGTCAACATACCTTCTTATCCCTGCCAATCATGCAGAGATGTCTGACCCCGAACTTGACATCTTAGAGGCCACTCACAAAGAACATGACACACCCGGAACCAGTAGAAGGAAGAAGATTGCAGAAGTACAAGACTTAAGCAGCGCATTAGAAAAATTCGCTTCAATATCACTTGGTCGAGGGGGTGATGACGAAGTAGAAGAGATAAATGGCAAAGAAGATGAGAAAAAATAAGGCAAAGTAACACCACCTAGAGATGAGGCTGATCCCTTGAATAAGAGGAAGGTTTCTCCCCCGAAACCCTCTTCCTGAAAGAAATTCAGAGCCACCTTGACCAAGATGTAGACTATGCTCACTGTCGATGACTTTGACTTCATCATCGTAGTTGTAAACGATGCGTCGCAGGAAATATTGCAGAAACATGAAGCCAAGCATGAAGAGATGTACGAAAGAATCAAGGTTGAGCTCTAAGGGGTATAATAGGATCTTCAGTCCAGTCGCGCAGTGTCCACTACGCCCTTGCCGTCAGAAGAACCAGAGTTGGGAGATGAGCCAACCCAACTCCACCGACTAGCTGATGTGACCGAAGATCGCCTTCATCGCGCACAGGAAGAAACATAACAAGCCACCCTGGCCTTGAAGAAATTGCAAGAAGTAGTCATAGAACAACGCTGAGTTTTGGAGTAGGAGAAGGTTTATCTCCAGACAATGTTTGAAGAGGAGAAAGCACTGATTCAGTAAGAAAAATAACAGTTGCTCGCAGAAAAACTCGAAGTGAAAGAAGAAGTCAACAGAGCACTTCACTCTGTGATAGTCTTAGAGCCAAAGGAAGAAGGCTGAGTCGAGCATCAAGTAGAGCATCTCGCAGAAGCTATATAACAACTACAAAAAAGAATAATAGACTTAGAGCTCCACACATTGCCTGACACCCCGCAGGATGTGAGGGATCAAAGAGATGCAACTGCTCAAAGCACAATTGAGAGAATAAAGTCCCTTTCCATGGAATGTAAACAACTAAGTGATCGTAGTGCCTAGACTTATGAGCGACTCACTGAGAATCTAGAATTGAAGGCACTAGAGTTACAACTCCAGGAGGCGAAGCAACAAGCAAAAAAAATACAGGCGCAATTGAAGCCCCTATCAGTTGTTGAAAGGATGAAGCGATCCCAAGAGCATCGCACTGCTCAACAGGTCCACACCATTCAGAGAAGATCCATGGAAGTGACTTAGAGGCTCCAACCTATAAAGGATGATGCTTTCCAGCTGTTCTCAGAGATCGAAGGCCGAGGAGCAGAACTGGAGCAAGTCATCACTGTAGCTGAACAATGATTAGAGGGACCTGTCAACAAAGCTATTATCCAAGAGTTCATTGAGTAGGAGGCCATGGAACAACAACAGGTCAAAGTAGCTTGAGCCAAGCTCAAGGATTTTGAGGCAGAATTACCCAAATCATAGTGACTCAAGACGAGTCACAGGTGAGTGTTGGGGTCATGTTGGCCCTTGACCAATTGTTGAGGATCCTTGGTCATGTTTGACCTATTTCTGGGACCTTGACAGGCTGTCGAAGGTAGAGCGCATGATGAAGCGGAGATCGCAGGATCTCGCCCTCTTTTTAGGGCCTTTTTGGGTTTTGGGCTTATGTAATGGGTATGGGGATGTCGTCCCACCAGTTTACCCATGCTTAGGCCTATTTTGTAATGTATAAATAGAAGTCTAGGTGATGTAAGTAGTAGTGAATATTTGTGTCTTGCTGCGGAGCTAGAGGCTTTGTGCATACTATGTGTTATGACTTGTAGAGCTAAGTGCAAGTGATTGTAAGAAGTTGGTGTGTAGATTGTGTAAGAAGGCTTTGTGTTGTGACCTAACTAGGGGAAGGAGGATCTGGCGAGGTGCGTGCAGATCTCCTGTCCTATGCATATTGGGTCTTGTGGCTCTGTGCATTGAATGAAGATAATAAAGAGAAGAAGAGTTGGTGGACGTAGCCCTAGGGTGGGGGTGAACCACGTATATCCTATGTTGTGAATGATTTGTGCTTCTTGGTTGTTCTTTTGTTTATGTGATTCAATTCTTAGTGCGATGTTAGATGATAGATGAATATGATATGATATATTATTGCTAAATAATGTGAATGAATGCTATATCTGATCTCTATTGGTATGCTTAGTGCTTGAATCTATTGGATATGTGTAAATACTACGCTGATCTGTTGTTAGGGTTCAACTGTGCTATAAACTAAGACTGAATATTGATGAATCATAATTTTTAAGTTCTCTATTAAGGTGTTACAATCACAGATCTGTGTCATAGCTAAGGTTGCAGACATTGGAGTCCTGCAACCACCCTTGCCTCTACCTCGGGTGAGACTTCATCTGCTTCGCAGGTGTTGCCGAAAGGGTCATCAGTTAGGGTTTTGTTGGTGCGTTGTTATAGCATTGAACCCTAGGTCTACCCCTGTGCCAACACCCATCCCGAGGATGGAAATTAGAGACAACGGTGTTTGTGGCTAAAATTTGGTAGGTGGTGGCGAAGTCCGGATCTATCTCATAGAGTTGGGGCTGTCCATAGGTATAATGGCCACAAGAGTCTAGCACCGTGGTGAGTGGCACGACTGGCGGTTTGCTGAGGCAATTGATGACGTGGTTGGTGATTCCTATTTTATACTTTATGTTGAGGTGTAATTGCTGCAAGTATGTCGACCACTTCTGATGGTGATCATTCTGCAATTTTCCTTGTGTCTGCATGAACTGAAGTGGCTTATGATCAGTGTGGATGACTGTCTCCTTCCCAATAATTTAATGTCTCCACTAGAGGTAGGATTGCACAATGGAGTAAATTTATTTGTCGTAATTCAGGTACTTATGGACAACATATGATAGTGTCACTATGATAGGCCATGGGATGGCTGTGATGAGTGAGAATGGGGCCCACAACATAGTCTGAAGCATTTGTCTTGATCTCAAAGGGTTGTTGCAGGTTCGGTAGTGAAATTATTGGGGCTGAGCACAAGCGTTTCTTCAAATCATCGAATGCTTGTTATTGGGACTGACCCCACACAAATTTATCCTTACCACCACCCATGGTTACTTGGCTGAGGGCCCATGCAATATGGGAGAATCCCAACACAAACCCGTGGTAGAAATTGGAAAGGCCCGAGAAGCTCCGAAGCTCAATGAGTGTGGTTGGGGCTGGCCAATCATGGATGACTTGGATATTGGATGGATCCACATGTACACCATGATGGTCAACGATGTAGCATGGGTAATGGACCCTGTCCATGCCGATGGATTGTTTTTCCAAGTTGGCGTATATCTTGTGTTGTTGTAGGGTGTGAAAAACCTACTGAATATGTTGCAAGTGTTTTGCCCAAGTCTTTATGTAAATGAGAATGTCATCCAGACACACCACTACAAAAGTATTGGTGAATGGTCACGTGATATTGTCCATCATCCTCATGAAAGTGGCTAGAGAATTTGTCAAACAAAAGGGAATGACCAACCATTCAAAAATACCTTCCTTTGAATTGAAGGCAGTCCTTCATACATTTGTATTTTCTATTGGGACCTGGTGATAGCCAGACTTAAGATGAATCTTATTGAAGTATTTCCCCCCCATGAGATGATCAAGGAGGTCATCGATTCGGGGAATTAAGTACCGGTTTCTAACTATGATTTTATTCAGGGCCCGGTAATCAATGTAGAGTCGTCAGGTTCCATATTTCTTATGTACCAACACGATTGGGCTCCCACAAGGTGATGAGTTGGGACAGATGTGCCCCTTGTGGAGTAGTTCTTGGATATGTTGCTTGATATACTCATTCTCTAATAGAGAGTGGTGATACATTGATCCATTGGGAAGTGATGCATCAGGGGTCAGATTGATGGGGTGCTTTACCTGACAGTTCAGAGGTACCTCGATAGGTGAGAAGACGATATCTGAGTATTCTTCCATGGCCTTATCCACTTGCTTCTATTGTGTGGATAGGTTGACCGTGAAGACCCTGGATGTGGCTGCAATATTTCACTCATTCTGAGAGCGAATCACAAAGAATACAAACTTCCCCGTCTGAGAGATGACCTTCCTGCATTTCTTGGCAGAGATAAATGAAATAACATTAGGTGGGAATGCCTCGGGTATCCTGTACAATTTCTTATTCAAAGTAATAATAACACTGCAAGGCCTAGACTCATATACAACATGGTGTTTCCATAAATATGGTTGGCCCAAAAGAACATTACAAACTTTGAGAGGGGAAACATCACACAATATCTTGTCTTTGAAGGGCTTGATGCCGTATGACAGGTGGAATTGTTGGTTGACACAGATGTTGCTTCCTTGGTAGAGCCATCCGATGGTGTACGACTGTGGGTGCGACGTTGTTAGTAGGGCAAGTCGTTTGACAACCTCTACTAAGATGAGGTTCTTCTGGCTACCTCTATCAACGATGAAGTGCAGCGGGGTACCCTTCACCCACATCTGTGAATGAAAAAGGCGCTTTCCTTCCTCTGGGTCATCTAGTTCACTAGGATGGAGATTAGTGGTAGCAACGGTAGAAATGGGTTATGCGTCAATGATTCGTCTCCTCCTTTCTGGTTCTAACTCATAGTCAAAACCCGCATCTGATTCAGAGGATTTCACCTTAGACACTAGTGAATTCTTTGAGTGACAATCAACAATGGTATGCCAGGGGCTCTTATGGAAGTCGCACCACTTCCCAATATCTTTCTTTGTCTTTTAGGTGTCCTTCTTTGCTTGTGGCCTGGAATAGTTGTCCTAAGTGATCTGTCTTTTCCCTGTCCTTTTTTCTGTGGGTTGGGGCCACCCTTTCCTGACTTTTGTTGTGAGGGGTTCCCAGGTCCAAATTTCCACGTCTTTTGTTTGAGATTCTTCTCAATTTTGATGACATATCGGTAGGCCACACCCAAGGATGAGATGTCCAGAAAATCCATTTCAGCATGGATGTATCTATGAAGACTGTCACGATACTTGAGCACCAGATGTTGCTCATAATATTTGATACCCAACTTGGTGCGCAAGGTATGGAATATATTTCTGAACTCAGGCATTTCTTGGTCTCTTTCATGCTGCAGTGTGGTCCATTTTGTGTACATGTTGTCATGACTTCCAACAAGGTACTATTGTTCCTTAATAGCATCCCTGATGGACTCCCAGGTGACCATGACTGTAAATAACGAGGGTTCCTCTGTTTCTTTCTTCTCACAAAAGGTTTCCCACCAATCTTTGACACGGGGAACGACTTTGAGGAGCGCAAAAGTAATCTTTTCTCTATTTAAGAAGTTATGGACAGAGAAATACCCTTCTATCAGATTCAACCATTTGTATACAACATCAACATCTATATGACCTTCAAATATAGGAATATCAAAATCTATTTGTACCTTGAAGGGGGCGGCACCTTCGTTTGAGGAAGAAGTGTCACCTATTGGTAGCCGCCGAAGGATTTGCGCAAAATTACCCATCATCTAATTCCTCTGTTGCGTGAGGGATTCATCGAGAAACATATTAAAGGGATCTCTTGTCCTGTCGTATTTCTCTTCTCCTTCCATGATAGGTCGCTTGGGCATGCGAGAGATTTTGTCCTCAAGAGAAACAATCTTGAGACCCAATTCTTTGTACCCTAACCTCGTTGGGGACATGCATTAAGAACAACAAGGAGAAGACCACTTTGATACCACTGATATAGATTTTATGAGAAGAATGAAATAAATACAAATTATTATCAAAATATTCTTAACACATAATAAAAGATATACAATAAAACTGGTTTCTATTCAATAAGGAAATAAGTTGTAAAATGCAGCGAAAAACAAGCTTGCTAGAATGGTGGCGGCTTATATCTGAGAAGAGATGTGACGGCTACGCTCATTCGCAAGAAGATGATTACAATGTAGCTCTGAAGGACTTTTACAATAAACGGGAATGTCAAAAACCCTAGACATTCAAAAACCTAACCCTAGGAGATGAAGTGCCAAAAGTCATGCGGGCCCCGTTTGGGTAAATTAGTACATTAACTTCCCGGGGTCGTAACTTTTGCATACGATCTCCTTTTAGGCGCACGATAGCCCATTGGAAAGGTCTATTTGAGGACTACACATGATGCCGTCAGAATCTAACTTCATCTACATTTTGAATGTGTCAAGCCCTAAAAACGTTGTTTAGGGCCTCAAAACAACCCCATAAGTCAGGGACCCGAAAACTAGGAAAAAGCTGCCAAACTGGAAAATTGCCAAAATGAGGAATTTAATTGCAGAGGTTCACATTTCTATTATGTCAATAAAATTGACATCGGTGCATTTGTAGGTCTATAGCACACTAGGAGCCTAAAATTGTAAGAAAAATCTCTGGAAATTTTAATTGCATAGGTTGCATTTCTATTATGTAAATAAATTTGACACTGGTGTGTTTGTAGGTATATAGCTCACTGGACACCTAAAATTGTGTAACACAGTGAATGTATAGCGAAAATAAACAACTAAAATTCGTAAATATATACTTTTAATTGATTCTTCTATACATACCAAGTGCACCGATGCTCCTCAAAGTTCATAGGTGCACTAAACTGTATAGTGCATCGAAAATATGTTATAAAAAAATTCTTGGGTTTATCATCAATACACCAAAATATAAAGTGAAAAAACGAGCGACATTTTCATTTTTTGAAAAGTATGTGTTTATAAATGAAAACACTATTCATTATTTCATTTTTTTTGGCAAAAACAAGAGGGGAGATCTGTGCAAGAGATATTTACTAACGAATACTTTGGAGTGGGTTGATTTTTTTGAAGAGAAAATTTGGAAGGGATCATCGTATGCCACATACAAATATGTAGAGGAGAAATTTCATGTATGTGATTTGATTCTATTGATCATCTCAATTTCTCCCTATTTGATTCAAACTATTTCAATGCATTCTTAAAAAAAATAAAAGGATTTCATAGTTACCTTCTGTTAGAATACTAAGAGAGGGGGGGGGAATCAGTATGATCACTTTTACCACTTTTAACCATGATATATAAACTACAAATTTATCGGCAATATATCAACAATGTATTATCTATGATTGCATTCAATATATCATGAACATATAAACATAATCAACAACACATCACATAAAATACAAAGTACACTTGCATTTACGTGGAAATCCAAATGGGAGAAAACAACAAAATGTTTTCTTATATATTGTCAAGAATACATTCAATGGAAGCACCAACTTGTCAATTCTCTAGCTGCAATTGGAAGGAGTCTACAACCCCCTATTTACAGACTCCAACCTGAAGGAAGTTACAACTCCCTGAATTCTCTGGCTCCAACCAGAAGGAGGCTATGACCCCCTGATTATCAGGATCCAACTTGAATGAAGCTACAACTCTATTTTTTCTCCAACACCAACCGGAAGGAGGCTACAACCTCCTTTCCTTACCTCGCCATGCCACCCTGAAATATAAGTTTAGACCAATCTGTAACTACCACTGATGCTGTCACTAATATATCAATAAACCTGTCATTGTCACTGTCATGTCAACCTGTCATTGTAAACTTGTGACATCAACATGTCATTGTCACTGTCACGTCAACCTGTCGTTGTAAACCTGTCACATCAACATGTCATTGTCAACTTGTCACTCTCATACCATCATCCACCTGTCACCACCATTGATGCTCAACATCAACGAAACCAGATCCACAATCACAACGATAACCTTTCAATTAGATTCTCAACATCACCAACACATGCCTCTACAAAGCATGTACCAATATCACCAACATATCATCAAAATATATGTGTCTCAACCATGTACTATAATTTGTACCATGCTATGTACCATACTTGTAACAAATCATGTACTAAATATGTACCATACCATGTATCAACCATGTACATCAACACCTGTACCATACCATGTACATCAACACCTGTACCATACCATGTGTCAACCATGTACAATACCAAGTACACCAACCATGTACCATATCATGTACATCAACCATGTGTCTCTAACTGTACCAACATCACCAAGATATCCATCCAAGATATACCTCAAACCATGTGCCTCAAGCATGTACCATATCACTCATGATATGTCCCAATCATGTCATACACCATGTGCCATAAGATATCGTCAAACATGTTCCATATCACTCATATACCATATATGCCAAGTATCCAAGATGTGTTAATGTGTCAACAATATGCCTCAAGCATGCACCATAACAACCAAGATCATATGCAAATTATATGCCTCACACATGTACCAATCATAAAAAAGATGTGCCTCTAACAATGAACCATAATAACCATACACAATGTACCAAGGATATATCTCAATAATGTATGTACCACAATCATATGCATCCATGCAGCTAATAGGCTTCCATGCCTTAAGAATGTGCCAAAC
This sequence comes from Picea engelmannii, assembly GCA_009831015.1. Lineage (NCBI taxonomy): Eukaryota > Viridiplantae > Streptophyta > Pinopsida > Pinales > Pinaceae > Picea > Picea engelmannii. Next base: position 199,051 of record ML809926.1, read on the forward strand.
CATACTCGATAAATACAAATAAAAACATATCTTTACTCATGAAGAGGACCTGGTGCATATCATATCAGACCAACAAACCTTCCCCAACTTCAAAATCAATAATATGGCACCTTCTTCAAGCCTTTTCAAAATCATCCTCTACTTTCTCCACTGTGACCCACGTATGTCCGCTACTTTCTCCACTGTGACCCGTGGATGTTCGCTACTTTCTCCACTATGACCCGCAGATATCTGCCACTTTCTCCATTATGACCCACGAATGTCTACTACATTATCCACTGTGACCCATAGATAACCTCATAAATCTAGTTTGATCACTTTATACTTTTCCTTTGCTTCCTCGGACTTCTCAGACTTCACTACCTCATATATGCTATGAAATATTTACCAAAAACATCACTTGAAAGATAAATACTCATTGAACTTGTGTGTATACTTGTGAACGAATTCTTGTGGTGTATTTATACTTTTTCAAGCTAACTTCTTTCCTTACTTTAGGGATTTCTTGTTACAACCACTTTACCCTTTGACTAAGACTTGTAACTATTTAGGGGATTCATAACCATTCTTCGGGGCTTCCAACTTCATGAGGTAATATCTCTCTAACCATGAAGAACCACGTGGCGTGCCACCTATCATTGGAAACGACAAGATGATGACTTCCATCTATGAGTATGTTACCTGGAATTACATTTTCCTTCATGTCCTTATTCCTTTATCAAATTTGGGTTCCATAACCACACCTTCATGTAGACTTCATCAAATGCATCCATCACATGTGTTTAAATCAACCATTCTTGTTGAAATCAATGTCAACTAACTCACCATCGGTATCTATCACAACTCCGGGGTATCTCAAATTTTCTAAGGGTTGACATCATTGACAACCAACTGTCCAACAATCTCCCCCTTTGGAATTAATGGTAAAACCAAAATTGATGACAACACTCATACTCCAATTCTCAGGCTCCCCCTATTACCCTCACTCCTCAACAATGTTTCTCTCATGTTTCTCTCCCCCTTTGACATCAATGGAAAAATGTATGTCTCCTTGGGGTTTCTCCCCATATATTCATGCTTCTGTTCTTTCTCTTCACATGTGTCTCTCCTCGT
>ML809926.1:203339-216569 GCA_009831015.1 Picea engelmannii
GGGGGGGGGGGGTGAATCATTATGAACACTTTTACCACTTTTAACCACAATATATAAACTACAAATTTATCAATCGTATATCATCAATGTATCATCTATGATTTCATTCAATATATCATGAGAATATAAACATAAGAAACATCACATCACATCAAATACACACTACACCATAATTTATGTGGAAACCTAAATGGGAGAAAAACACATTATGCTTTCTTATTTATTATCAAGAATACATTCATTGGAAGCACCAACTTCCCAATTCTCTAGCTGCAACTGGAAGGAGGCTACAACCCCCTATTTACAAGCTCCAACCTGAAGGAAGCTACAACACCCTGAATTCTATGGCTCCAACCATAAGGAGGCTATGGCCCCCTGATTCTCAAGCTCCAACCTGAAGGAAGCTCTAACTCCCCATGTTCTCCGACACCAACCGGAAGGAGGCTACAAACCCCTTTCCTTTCCCCATTTTTCCACCCTAAAATATAAGTGTAGACCAATCAATCACTACCATTGATATTGTCACTGATATATAAATCAACCTATCATTGTCACTGTCATGTCAACCTGTCACATCAACCTGTCACTATCAACCTGTCACTGTCATACCATCATCCACCTGTCACCACCTTTGATGCTCAACATCAACGAAACCAGATCCACAATCATAAAGAGCACCTCTTAATCAGATTCTCAAAATCACCAACACATGTCTCTACAAAGCATGTACCAATATAACCAACATATCTTCACAAGATATGTGTCACAACCATGTTCCATAACCTATACCATACCATGTACCAAACCTATAACAAATCGTGTACCAAATATGTACCATACCATGTACAACAACACCTATACCATACCATGTATCAATTGTTGGGTATGTGTTATATTCTTTGCACAAGTATTAGTGTCTATGTTGCGTCGGGGGGTGATAGCCCCCCCTGTGGGGGTTTGGGGGAAACGCCCCCGAGAAAATTTCTTGCCTTGAGAAATGTGTCACATTTTTTCCTCATTTTTTCATGTTTCCTCGATTTTCATGTCCAATGTTGGGCAGTTTTTCGGCACATGTTTTTTGCCGATGGTTTTCTATTTCTGGTTAAGGAATTAGGGTTGTTGACTAATCCAGGTCATTGGGTTAGGGTTTTGGATGCCGTTGGATCCTATATGCATATTGTATTTTAAACAATGTATCACTATGAATGAATATAGAATATGTTGGTTTTCCCAGTTTGGGTTTCCAGGGGAAAAATCTCTGTGTAATGTTTTTATTTGCCATTGTATATTTTTTGTTCTTTTACTAAAAATATGTTTGTAGTAAATATTGTACAAGGTTAAAATATACATTTGGTTTTAGATATTTTTTGGCTTCGGGGGGATGCCTTTGTGGTCAAGGGTTTGGCTCGGGACTATGATAAGCCTTGTTACAGTGGTAAATCCGTGGTATTAATTTTTCAGGTGAAAAGAAATGGCAAGCAATTCGAAAATGGAGATTGAGAAGTTTAATGGGAAACGTTTTGAGCTTTGGAAGCTCAATATGGAATATCTATTGGTGGACAAAGATCAGTGGATCATGGTATATCCAGTTACCACACCTACATTAAATTCAACATATGACTGGAAAAAGTTGGATCGGAAGGCGAAGAGCACAATTCGACTGTGTCTCTCAGATTCAGTATTACTGAATGTATCAAAGGAAGCTACAACCAAGGATTTATGGGATATGTTGGGGAAGTTGTATCATTCTAAGTCCCTAGTAAATAAACTATTCTTGAGAAAGAAGTTGTATAACATGAGGATGAGAGATGGAGACTCGGTGGAAGAGCATTTAAATGCCTTTAATACAGTGGTAAGTCAGTTAGTATCTGTTGAGATTAAAATTTCAGATGAACATAAGTGTATCAATTTACTATTTTATTTACCAGACTTGTGGGATAGTCTGGTTGTGGCCATAGGTAGTAATACGATTGCCTTGAAGTTTTATGAAGTGGTCTCATCCTTTTTGTCAGAGGATATGAGACAGAAGAATATGGAAGGACATAGCACAAACACATTATTTGCAAGAGGACGCTCTTAGAAAATAAATAGATCTAAGTTCTCAAGTGGGAGATCTAAGTCTAAGGGTAGATCTAAATCTCCTAGAAAGTTTGTAAAGGTATTTTGGAGATGTGGAAAAGAAGGGCACTACAAGAAGCAATGTAGATCCAAAGTTGAGAAAAAGAAAGGATCTGAAGAATCTCCTTCTACAGAAAAAAGACTTCCAAGGAAGAAGGAGGGGATGAGTACTTGGATTCTTCAAGCACACATGCAGTTCATGAGGCATGGTTGGTTGAATCAGGTGCATCATTTCATATGAATCCCCACAGGGAGTGGTTCTGTAAATATGAAAGGTATGACCAAGGTAATGTTTTCCTAGGTGATGAATCGATAACCAAAATAATAGGTCAAGGAAAAGTCAAGTTGAGGCTCATAGATGGAAGGATGAGAACACTACTTGGTGTTCTGCACATCCCAGGATTGGCCAAAAATTTGATTCATCTAATCAAAATGGACGATGCAGGGGTAAAAACAATATTTGAAAAGGAAACCTGCAGGATGGTTCGAGGAGCAATGGTGTTGTTGAAGGGAGTTCGATTTAGAACTCTGTATAAGTTGAAATGAAGAACTATTAGTGATGGGTGTAATAGTTCCATTATTCATGATATTGGAGTTGAAGAAGAAAGAATTCCTACAGTCTCTGGAGAAAAGGTTATGTTGTGGCATCAAAGACTGGGGCATATCAGAGAGAAGGGTCTTTGACTACTACATGGTAAAGTTATGGTTGAAGGTATGTCTAACTTCTCTCTAGATTTTGATATCTATGAACATTGTTTATATGGGAAGAAGAATCAGGTAAGATTCCCCTCTGGTGCAACGAGGGCAAAAGGAATTTTTCAACTAGTTCATAGTGATGTTTTTGGACCTGTGTCGGTCCCATCATTGGGAAAATCTGTGTACTATGTCTCATTTATAGATGAATTCACAAGGAATAATTGGATATATTTCATTAGGAATAAATATGAAGTCTTTGACATGTTTAAAGAGTTTAAGGCTCTTGTTGAGAATCAAACAGAGAAAACAATTAAGGTGTTGAGGAAATATAATGGCATAGATTTTTGCGGAAATGAATTTGAAGAATTATGTAACAAGTGCGATATAGAAAGACAAAAGAATACTCCATATACACCTCAACAGAATGGAGTTGCAGAAAGGATGAAAAGGATGTTGATGGAAAAAGAAAGGTGCATGCTCAGTGGTGTCGAGTTAGATCAAGAATTCTAGGCAGAGGAAGTGGGTATTGCATGTTACCTGGTCAGCAAACCACCCTCATCAGCATTGGATGGAAAGACTCCACAAGAGGTATGGACTGGTAAGAAACCTTCTCTCACACATCTCAAGGTATTTGGTTGTGATGTGTTTATGTTCCAAAGGAAAACAAGAGTAAGCTAGATAAGAAGGTTGAAACGTGTATCTTTATTGGATATAAAGATGGTATTAAAGGTTATAAGGCTTGGAACCTAGAAACTAAGAAGGTAGTGTATAGCCGAGATGTTGTTGTTAGAGAAATGAAGGATGTTATTAAATAGGAAGTCCTACCAAGGAAGAACCAAAGAAAATAGAGTTTGATTTAAAGGACGATGAATCAGACTCTACAAAAGAACAAGAATCAGAAGAATAAGTCCTCATGCTCCAGTATTGAGGAGATTGGTTCAAGAAAGAAGGCTACCAGAAAGGTATACTCCATCTGATTTTCATTCAAATTTTTCTCTGTCTATTATTGATGATGATCCTAGAACTGTCAAGGAGGCAGTGGATTCAGAGGATGGAAATATCTGGAAAAAATCCATGGACGAAGAAATGACAGCCTTGGATAAGAATGAGGCTTGGGATCTAGTGGAGTTGTTGACTGGAAGAAATCCCATTGGCAACAAATGGGTATTTAAAAAGAATTTGAATGAAAAAGGAAAAGTGGAGAAATACAAAGCTTGGTTAGTAGCAAAGGGTTATTCCTAGGTTGAGGGAATTGATTTTGGTGAGATTTTTTCTCCTGTTGCCAATTTAACCTCTATAATATTTTTTTTTATCTGTTGATGTTGCATTTGATTTTGAAGTAAAATATATGGATGTGAAGACAACATTCCTACATGGGGATCTGGAAGAAGAAATATATATGAAGCATCCAAAAGGATTTTTTGTGAAGGGAAAGAAGGAGCTGGAATGCAAGCTAAAAAACCCCCTGTATGGTTTAAAACAATCACCAAGGATGTGGTATAAAAAAATTGATACTTATATGCTGGGACTTGGCTTCACAAGACGCAAAGAGGATCATTGTGTGTATTTTAAATTAATTGGTGATCATTTGATTTATTTTGTCTTGTATGTGGATGACATGTTGCTGATAGGAAACAACAAAGATATTATCCAGGATGTGAAAACTCAGTTGTCCTCTAAATTTGACATGAAGGATCTCAGTGCTTCAAATTTCATTTTGGGCATGTAAATTAAAAGAGATTGGAAAAAGAGGAAACTCTGTTTAAATCAAAGAAAATATGTTGAGACAATATTGCAGAGGTTTAATATGAAAGAATGTAAACCGGTCAAGGTTCCTATTCCTGTTGGTGTAAATTTATTTGTGGATCAGTGTCCCAAGACACAAGAAGAGGAGGAGGACATGTATCATGTTCCATATGCGAGTGCAACTTGGAATTTGATGTATGCAATGGTCTGTACTAGACCAGACATTGCACATGTAGTGGGAGTCTTGAGAAGGTATATGTCAAAACCAGGGAAGGAGCATTTGACAACAATAAAAAGGGTTTTCAGGTATTTGCGTGGCACTACTAGCTATGGATTGTGCTACCAAGAAAGATTGATATTGGACAGAGTGTTGGATATACATGGATTTGTGGATGCAGACTGGGATAGAGGTCTGGATCATAGGAGATATAAAAGCGGGTATGTGTTTAACCTGTTTGGAGGAGCAATAAGTTGGATGAGAAAAAGACAAGTTGTAGTGGAACTTTCAACTACAACAATTGAATACATGGAAGCCACTCATGAAAGTAAGGAAGCAATATGGTTACAAAGATTGTGTTCAGGTATTGGGTTGGTACAACAAGCTGTAAGGATAGATTGTGATAGTCAGTGTGCAATTTTTCTGGCGAAGAACTTGACTTATCATTCAAAGACAAAGCATATTGATATTCAATATCACTTTGTGAGAGACATGGTTGAAGAAAAGAAAGTGTTGTTGATGAAGGTGGACACTTTGAAGAATGTTGTAGATTCATTAACAAAATCTGTGAGCACTGGGAAGTTCTCTTGGTGTAGAGGATCCATGGGCATTGCTGCCTTGGATTGTTAACTATGTAATCCCCTGTAAGAATAGAAAAAAACAAGTGGGATAATGTTGGGTATGTGTTATATTCTTTGCACGCGTAGGGGGGTTTGAGGGGGGGGGGGGGCGAGAATTTTTTTCCTTGGGAAATGTGTCATATTTTTGCCTCATTTTTTTGTGTTGCCTCGATTTTTGTGTCCATTGTTGGGCGGTTTTTAGCAGATGGTTTTCTCTTTTTGGTTAAAGGATTAGGGTTGTTGACTAATCCAGGTCATTAGGTTAGGGTTTTGGATTCCACTGGCTCCTATATGTATATTGTATTGTAAACAACATATCACTATGAATGAATATAGAATATGCTGGTTTTCCCGATTTAGGTTTCCAGGGGAAAAATCTCTGTGTAATGTTTGTATTTTCCATTGTATCTTTTCTGTTTTTTTACTGAAAATCTGTTTGCAATAAATATAGTACAAGGTTAAAATCTACATCAACCATGTACATCAACACCTGTACCATACCATGTGTCAACCATGTACCATACCAAGTACATCAACCATGTACGATATCATGTACATCAACCATGTGTCTCAACATGTACCAACATCACCAAGATATGCATCCAAGATATACCTCAAACCATGTGCCTCGAGCATTTACCATATCACTCATGATATTTCCCAATCATGTCATACACCATATAGCATAAGATATCATCAAACATGTGCCATATCAATCATATACCATATATGCAAACTATCCAATATGTTTCAATGTCTCAACAATATGCATTAAGCATGCACCATAACAACCAAGATCATATACCAAGTATATGCCTCACACATGTACCAATCATCACAAAGATGTGCCTCTAACAATGAACCATAACAACCATACACAATGTACCAAGGATATATCTCAAACATGTATGTACCTAATTCATATGCATCCATGTACCCAATAGGCTTCCATGCCTTAAGCATGTGCCAAACCATCCATCATAAATACACATAAAAACATACCTTTACTCATAAAGAGGACATAGTGCATATCATCTCAGACCAACAAACCTTCCTTAAATTCAGAATCAACAAGATGGTACCTTCTTCAATTTGTTTCAAAATCATCTGCTACTTTCTCCACTGTGACTTGCAGATGTTCGCTACTTTCTCCCTTGTGACCCGCGGATGTCCGCTAGTTTCTCCACTGTAACCCATGGATATCCACTACTTTCTCCACTATGACCCACAAATGTCTGCTAATTTATCCATTGTGACATGTGGATAACCTCATAAAGATAGTTTGATCACTTCATACTTTTCCTTCACTGCCTCAGACTTCTTAGACTTCGCTACCTCAGATATGCTAAGAAATATTTATCAAAAACATCACTTGAAAGATATATACTCATTGAACTTCTATGTGTACTTGTGAAGGACTTCTTGTGGTGTATTTATACTTTTTAAAACTAACTTCTTTCCTTACTTTAGGGATTTCTTATTACAACCACTTTACCCTTTGACTAAGACTTGTAACTATTTATGGGCTTCATAACCATTCTTCAGGGCTTCCAACTTCATGAGGGAATATCTCCCTAATCGGGAAGAATCACATGGCGTGCCACCTATCATTAGAAACAACATAGTGATGACTATCCATCTATGAGTATGTTACCTACAATTACATTTTCCTTCATGTCCTTATTCCTTGATCAACTTTTGGTTCCATAACCACACCTTCAACGCTTTGTGTAGACTTCATCAAATGCATCCATCACATCTGTTGACATCAACCATTATTGTTGACATCAATGAAAACTAAATCGCCATCAATCTTGATCACAACTAGAATGGGGTATCTTGAATGTTCTAAGGGTTGACATCAATGAAAACCAACTTTCCAAACCAAATGTCCAACACCTTCGGCATTGAAAGCACAAGCTTTCTTATTGTTTTCTTGGTTCCCCTCTCTATATTTCATAAGGGGATTTTTTTTTAAGCTACAGATTTTTATAGGGTTATTTTTACTTGTATATGGGGCGTTTAGTATTTTTTGTAATGGCATAACTCATTTCATTGTATCCCAAACCCCGTCGTTGTTAGTCTTTTTTTTCAAATTTTTTTTCGCAACACGTAGTGCACACAATATAGTAATGTCACATTGGTGCTCATATATGTGTCAACAACATTGATTAGCTTAAAATATAATTACTAATTATTTTAATAACATATGCGTGCAAATTATTCATAGTGCAATATGTAGTAATGAGCACCCGTGCGTATAGGCATGTTGAGCACATTGGGTTGTACTATTTGATTACACACTGGCATATTATTTTGTAAAACTATTTCACAAGTTCTATATTTGACGCTTCCTATTCTTTTATTCGGTGCACAACATATAGTAATGAGCACCGATGCATATAAGTATGTTGAGTGCACTAGGTCATACTATTTCATTACAAGCACCGACACATTATTTTGTAAAACTATTTCATAAGTTCTATATCTGACATTCATGATTTATTATTATTATTATATAAGATGGCTAATAGAAGTTCAAAGAAAACAACTTATTGCAGAAAGCATGATGGTATCTCATCCCAACAAGAGAACAAGGAAAGTTGTTTAAGTTTTATTAAAAAATTAATTATATATTTCAATTATTGGTAGGTTTAAATTAATGATATGTATTGGTTAATATGTATCGTGTAGATAAAAAACTTGAAGAAACTCGATAATATGGTTTGCAATATAAGTTCAAAAGAGCATAAGAGATGTATTGAAATGTTGCAAAATGATGAATTAGGTGGATCAAAAGGTAGTCAACATTAAATTTTTCTTTAACTCTTTACAAAAATGAATTTATTAACATTAATTGCTAACAAGTTTTAAACACTCGATTTCACATTTTTTTAATGTTATGTAGGGACGGCTAGTGAGGAAACAAAATGTTTTCCTAAGAGCACAAAAGTTTTGAAGGATGTAAAAGATGACGACAACTTGGTCACCAGTTCAATTAGAGTGGTGCTTGAAGCTAATGAGAGGGGGATTTTTTTTACAAAAAATTGAGGGATATAGTGGAAATAACGTATAGACAGATTTTTTTTTACAAAAATTTGAGGGATATAGTGGAAATAACGTATAGACATACTTTCTATTTACAATACAAAAATCAATCCAATGACTCCAAGAATCAGGTTATACATAAACTATAGGAAGAGTTTCCAGAGCAATAGTCAATGAGAACTGTGAGATTTGCAATAGAAAAAACTTACAATAACAAAAAATAATCATTTAAAAGGTATTATTACTAAACATATTTATCTATAATATGTTCCAGTGATTACCAAATTAATTTGTTTTTCTATATTTACTTTCATGTCCTTTAAAAAAAATTATTGTGTTTTTTTGTTTTTCGGGAAGATTATGAAAATTCCAAGTGACAAACGAGGGGAAAGCTAATACATGTCATTAGAGATGTCCAAAAAAGTGTACAAGGAGATGGTAAAAAAATGAACACAATTGCATCACAAGAGGAGGCATCCCAACAACAATGTACATCAGAGATTTGTAATCATTCATTTATTCTTTTATGTACATCCAATTTAATCATCGTATGAAATACTAATTTTCAATTTCTTTGTTTAAGAAAAAGAATAAAAAATCGAACCCATTCAGCACATAAGACAAGACAACAAGAGAGAAAAGGGTTGATCACAAATTTTATGAGTACTTAAGATTTCATATTTTTTGTGATATTTATATTTAAATAATCAATTTATAATCGTCCATGGATGACGTCTAATAGGTTCTAACATACAAAGAAAAACCAACTAATGAATTGATCAACATTGGGTTAAGTAAAGGTTGTGAGTATATGTTGAAGTATCAAGGTTTAATTGAACAATTTGTAAGTAGCTATGTTTCTTAACTTCCCTTGTTTTATAATTAATGGAACAATAAAAAACATTTATATTAATTATATTGACTATGATTTGTCATGGTATATTAAACATGTAGGAAACAAAGTATGGAGAGAAGCCAATAGAATAAATGTTGATACACGACATGCGATATGCTTCGAAAGCGTGTGTATGTTTTATGAATCACTCGTTGCTATGGTACGCTTTTTTATTTACACAATCATGTATATTCTACTATATATATAAATGCAAATTTACTTATTACACTTTATTTCTATGTTTGTAGATGGAACACGAACAGACAGAACATCAAAAACAAGTCGATGAAGAAAACATTAGTTTAAATAACCAAAGTAGAATATCACCTACAAGTGATGAAGAAATGAGGCATGCACACAACTCGAGTGGTGACAATAGTTCAAGTGATGAATGCCAATCAATATTACTGCAAGTTGTATGTTTTAGAATATTTTTCTATGAAAATCACAAATTTTGTTTAATGTACTCAACATAATGTTCCAATTGCATGAGGACATGTTGCCAATAAGTGTAACAATTACATATTGGTTGTATTTTGATTATTTTGGACCTTTACATTATCCCAATTTGTATGACAATGGGTCTCTTATTTATATATAATAAACTGGGTTTGTTATTTTATTACATTGTCGAATGTTGTAAAATGTTGTGTTGTTAATTAACTAATATATGGATGATTTACATTGTTACAAATAACAAAGGTGTAAATCATTGCATAACACATTAATGCAATCATTATATCAAAACACAATAATACAAATATAAAAACAATATTATTATAAAAAACATTTGATTTTGAGATGATTAATAGAAAATTTGTAAAAATAATAATTAATTAAACTATATACATATCGGTGCATTGTATTGTTTTGAACTCACTAAATCGAACGTGCCATAAAATAGACGATGTAACATTTTTTTATCAATATGCATTGGTTTCCATTAATTAAATAGAAGCACCAGTGCTAACAATTGTGAAAAATAATTGTTATTTTAAGCGACAAAACATAAGGTTGATTATATTTATTACTTTAAGAGACATAGTGTATGACTAATTGCACCAGTGTTTTATATATAATATACACATTGGTGCTTTATATATAATATATGCACCGATGATTTATATACAATATATGCACCAATGATTTTTATAACATATACACATCGATGCTTTATATATAATATACACACCGACACTTTAATTATTAGATACACAGTAGTGCTTACTAACAAAAAATGGTGTCGACATTTCACCTCAAGTTATGGAAATTTCACTATCCTTTTGTACACGGGGTAGTACAGGAATCAATGCAACCATCTATAGGAGCACCATGGTGTAATATTTATGCAAGCACCATTGTTGCATACAAAAAAACATGCACCGATGTGTATAGTAACAATAAAGTATTGGTGTTTCATATAACATAAAATACAGTATTGGTGCATAATGATTTTAAGAGCACCGACGTTTATTTTTTATTTTTTGTGTGCATTGGTAAATTTTACTTAAGAACACATTGGTGCGTGTTTCTTAAGAAAGCGTCGATGCGTGTGAATTAAAATGCAACGATGTGTTTGTTACCAATAAAAGAACAGATAAAAAAACCTTCACTACAACCTCTTCCTGCCCAATGTTTTTTAGTTATGTGAAATATCCATTAAAATATCTACTTGGAATAGTGAAGGTTGTAGTAGAGGTTTTTTTGAATTTTTTTCCAAATCTTGTAATACTGAAAACCTCCGTAAAAACCTCCACTACAAGGTGTTCTCCTTGTAGTGCTAGATTGGTTTATATTGTAGGCAAGGTGGGATTATGGATAATTTTCATGCAAGGAGTCGAAATTCCCATGGGTAGACCCCCCTCTTGGTTAGTTGTCGCCCGAAAATCTTAGTTATGGATTTTAGGTTGGTTCCAATCCTTAATTTATTGAATTTGTGGTGTGATGGTTCTTTTGCAAGTTTGCTTGTTTTGAGTGTTTCTGGTTCAGTGGATCTGCAAACTTTAGGTGCTTGGGGTTCTAGTTTTCCTAGACTGATATGCCTTAATAGGTTTTAAAAAGTAATTTTCAATTGTGGGGATTATCTATTTAGTTAGGCTGATTCTTTGTTTATATTTTCCAAGTACTTCTCTCATGAATTTGTATCTCTCTAAAATTGGTTTGGCTCTGCGGGTTTATTGGCTTGTCAGGTCGTAGTTTCTCATTGTGGATTGGCTCTCCATTTTTGGATTAACACTCATGGATTTTAGAGAATTGTAAGAAATTAGAAGATTTTTTTTAGAGCATAATCCTAACTTTCCTTTGTGTATTACTTGTCTTAGGCACTTAGACCTTGGTTGATGCATCCCAATGCATTTTTCCTCACTTTATTTGACTTTCTAGAGAGGGTAGGAGACACTTTCCTTGTTTTTAGGGAGTTTTCCTTAAATTAGGGATATTGACATGGAGTTAATCTTGATTTCTTTAATTAGAAATCCACTTAGTGACTCATTTCCAACCTCCATGCATAGTTTAAACAACTAAAGGAAGGAGATCACACTTCCTCCTTAAATCAAGGAAATTGTCCCTTGATTTTAGGGATTTACTCCCTTTCTTTAGTAAACTTTGCATGTTTAGCTAATTAGTTAGTAAACTCACACTTTTCAGCCTATCATACTCATGTTAGGTGTGGGTTATCTATTTTAGAGGTTTAGGCATGTGATTTAGCCATTTTTATACTGCTTTTAGTGGCAGTTGTTATTATTAACAACACGATCAATTCCTCTCTACATATTTGATTGATCTCATTGTAATTTTGGAACATTATTGTGAATACATTCATTCTTGTGGATTAAATTCTTCTCTATTTCTCTCTTCTCTGTTTATTTTCAAATTCATTGGATTAGTATTATTTTTCTCATCGAATTCTAGATCTCTCGGGTCTTAGAATTTTACATGGTATTAGAGCCTCAGGGAATCTGAGGGAGAGGTATACTAGTTTTATTTGCAGATGAAAGATCATCAAAGGAGGCAACATAAATCAATGGATCAACACCTTCATCCCAAGCATGTTGTCCTAACTCCATTCAAATACTTTGAATGGAAAGTTGAGATCACCCTTGATCTCCGAAGCAAAGGGCTCTATCGAATAACTATGGCAATGGAAGTAGAGCTTGATTCCGTCGATGAAAAAAATGACTTTCTCAATAAACAAGATATGACCATAGGATTTATCTTCTTGTCTATTTCTCCAGAAATTCTCCACCAAGTATATGATGTCTCACAAGACTCAACTCCAAATGAATTATGGAGAATATTGGAGGTTTTATTTGGGAATAAAGAAGATTGTGAATATTTCATGCAGGATGTTGAACATATAGAGCTAGAAGAGAAGCCTTCAGAAGATCAAACATTTTATTTTGAAGAGTCCTCTACACAAGTATATGCACAAATTTGTATTCCATTAATTGCAGATAATGTCTACTCCATTTCAGTTTTTTTTTTTTTTTTTTTTNATCTTAGGAGTCACATGCAAACACTTTTGCATGCACCATGCATGCATCTCAGGAGACAGAAAAGGGGGTTGTGCACATTAGATTCAATTATGATATTTTATGAGAAAAATTTGCAGAAACAAATTGGATATTTGAATTCTTTTCGGTAAAATACCCAATTTCAAAAAACAAATCGTTTGAAACGAAGTTCAAGAAGTGAATTTATGATCATTTTAAAATCAACAAAATTTCAGAGTTTTTCCGGAAACGACCGCATGGTTTTCAAAATTTCATCCAAACTTTATTTGTATCCTATTCATTACAAGAAGAGAAAGTGGATATGTGTGGACATCTCACTAGTGCATCTACTTCAACATATCTGTGCAGACATCTACATCTTCAACAAAATCTTTAACA
>ML809926.1:216624-234107 GCA_009831015.1 Picea engelmannii
GGTTCATTATTGTATTGAGTACCTAAAATGGTCTAGTAGTCGGGACTCACATTTTCTTATTATGTCACTACAATTAGGCTTAAGGGGGGTGTTAGAGCATAATCCTAACTTCCCTTATGTCACTACAGTTAGGAGGGGGGTGTTAGAGAATAATCCTAACTTCCCTTGTTGTATTACTTGTATTAGGCACCTAAACCTTGGTTAATTAATCCCAATGCATTTTTCCTCACTTGATTTGACTTTCTAGAGAGGGTAGGAGACACTTTACTTGTTTTTAGAGAGTTTTCCTTAAATTTAGGGATATTGACATGGAGTTAAACTTGAGTTATATAATTATAACTCCACTTAGTGACTCCTTTCCAACCTCCATGCATAGTTTAAACACCTAAAGGAAGGAGAGCACACTTCCTCCTTAAATCAAGGAAATTGTCCCTTGATTTTAGGGATTTACTCCCTTTCTTTAGTAAACTTGCATGTTTCGCTAATCAATTACTAAGATCACACTTTTCAGCCTATCATACTCATGTTAGGTGTGGGTTATCTATTTTATAGGTTTAAGCATGTAGCGCACCTTTTCTTCTACTTTTTTTAATCGCTCTTAAAAAGAAGACTATAACACCACTTTGTACATAACTCATACAAGTATTATAAATCTCATGCATTTAAACAATAAATGCATTCAACACAGAGTATTCATATGAATTACTGCCATAATTAGCAAGCAATTAGATTTTCATAATTAATTCATATACACAGCGGAAAACATGATACATAGGCAGCACAGTCATGCAAAACGTGATTAAAACATAATTAGATACTTATCTTTATCAATGGTAGATTCCACCAACCAAGTGCAGGCCTTCCACGAACCTCCCAGCCTTAGACCACACTACTCATCATCTCAGCAGTGGGTCACCCGTGAGCTGGGAATAAACTCCACCCCAAGGCAAGGAAATCTAGGCTAGGCTGAGGTTACAGGGAAAACAACACACAACCACAAGGAAGGGATTCTCTCCAAGAAATCTCCCATGCTCACTACCCACAGACCCTCATTCCCCACATGCCTATTCCACCCCAGGATAATACACCTTCTCTGTCACCTGGACAGTCCTTCGGCTTCTAATCTCCCTTGCCTTGGGTTACAGGAACATGCCAGACCGGAAGTCTCCGAGCTCTGTGGCAGCTACAGGGTTCCTTCTAGGAGTCCTCTCCTTCCTTCACGCACTCTCTCACCTGGAGAGAATCGCTCACAGGCCCACAACCTGTTCTTCCAACTTCAATTACCTCTCTCACCTGGAGAGAACGTTGCACCACTGGCCAACAAGACCCCACGCAGTCCAGCACTGCGTGGTCACAACATCTCACGGGGAAAACAGACACGGGCTTCCCAACAGGTTCAACAATGGATGGTCACTTCTATTTCCCAATCCACCAGCATAGAATAGACTCACGCTCTGGTTTTCGGGGATGCGTGACAAACAATCCACGCAGGGTCAACACAGGTTCGAACTGTTTAGACAGGGGTGGTACCGGCTATCTCAGAAGTCAACCCCAGGCTTTTCGGCTTTCAGGAATGCACCAGGGTATTATTTTGCAGAGGTCCCATTGTTTACCTTCAGACTGTCTGGTAGAATGGAGGGGAGCCCCTCTCATGGCTCCTCCTGGCCATTTTATTTGCATGCACCAGGGCTGACACTTGTCACCCTTGGAACTGCATGCGTTCCATCAGCATGCATCCCCATTGCACGCTTACCCTTTCCAAAACTTAGGATGAAATGAAACATAGAATGCACATGTTCTTTTGGAATAATATTAAAATATTATTCCCAGGCTTAAGCCCCCTAGGCTTGTCCCCCAGGCTCAATACTTAGCCCCTTTCTCACCTTCCAGCCCCTAATTCCTTGCCCACTCTGTGGATTCTCAGTCCCCCTTCACTCATTCATCGTGGTCGGTCTGCACCTGGTGGTGTTTATATTTTATTAAGTGTTCTGCATGATTACATATACAACAACAGGCTCCTGGCCTTCAACATTTAGGCTCCCTGGCCTAACAACGCATAAGTCTCCAACTTATAAGAACTTGGCTCACCAGCCTATAAAACATAATTACAATTCCTTTCAAAACATGGTTACAATGGGGCTCGGCCTTGGGGACACTACAATCCCCCTCCCCTTATTTTTGCACTGTCCTCAGTGCAAATTTACACAACATCTGCAAGCTTTTCAAAAAAATTCAAAAAGACGTGGGTACTCTGCCCGCATAACATCTGCATGCTCCCATGTCGCGTCCTCAGGACCGTACCAGGTCCACTGGACCTTTACAAGCTCTATAGCTCGATTCCATAGCTGTTTGCTTTTCCTGTCCAATATGCGCACAAGATGCACTTGCAAGACACCTTCTGGTTCCACCTGAATCACATTCCAATCGATAACATGATTAGCATTAGGTACATATTTCTTAAGCAGTGAAACATGAAACACATTATGTACAACCATAGATGCAGGTAATGCAAGCATGTATGAAACCGGCCCAATCCTTTCCAGGATCTCAAATGGCCCACAAAATCTTGCTGCCAACTTGGCGCAACTTCCCAACTTTAGGGAACTCCTGTTAGTTTTCACTTTCAGGAAAACATGGTCACCCACTTTGAATTATCTATGGTTTATGTTACTATCAACGTAACTTTTCTGCCTGTCCTGGGCAACGTTTAGATTATGTTTAATTTTTATCATTTGATCTTCCATTTCTTTGAGCATCTCAGGCCCAACTACTGCTCTGTCAGCTGGATTATCCCAGCTCACTAGAGTGTTTCACTTTCTTCCATACAACGCTTCGAATGGGCTCATCTTCAGTGATGCATGATACCCATTATTGTAGGTGAATTCTACCAAATGCAGGTAGTCTTCCCACCTTGATGGTTTATCCATCACATACATTCTCAGCATGTCTTCTATTACTCCGTTTACTCTCTCTGTCTGTCCATCAGACTCGGGATGATATGTTGTGCTAAAGTTCAGATTCGTTCCGAATCCTTTGAACAATCCTTTCCAGAAATTCGAAGTGAATTTCGGGTCTCTATCAGACACAATTGTCTTAGGAATTCCATGCAAGCGTGCAACTTCTTTTAAGAAGATATCAGCAACATCTGCTGCTCTGTGGGTGGTTTTTAGTGGAATAAAATAGGCAGCTTTAGTAAGCTTGTCCACCAACACCATGATTGAATCATGTTGCTTGCTTGTTCTGGGCAATCCTGTGATAAAATCCATTGTTACCACGTCCCATTTCGATTCAGGAATAGGTAAGGGCTGCAGTAACCCTGTTGGGTGCCTGTGCTCGGCCTTAACCTTTTGGCACTCCATACATCTGGCGATGTATTCAACGATTTCTTTCTTCAAACCCGACCAAAAATAATGGCTTTTGACTGCTGCCACAGTCTTCTGATATCCAGGATGTCCAGCATAAGCCACATTATGCATCTCCTTTAGAATTGCCAACTTCAATTCTCGGACATTGGGTACATATACTCTGTTTTTATACAAAAGTAAGCCATCAGTTCCCAAGGTGTAACTTTCCTTGGTTTGTGGTCTCTCACGCTGTTGTAGCTTGGCTACTAGACCTCTGTACTGCAAATCGACATTTGCAGCTTCCAAAATTCTGTCTTTCATCTCAGTCTGGTACATGCTAGTGGCTGTAGCATGTAATTCGTGCGCTTTTTTGCTGAGTGCATCAGCCACCTTATTTTCTTTCCCTTTGATATGCTTGATATCAAAGTCATATTCGCACAGAAACTCCAGCCATCTAATTTTCCTGGCATTTAAGGTCGGCTGATCAAATAAATACTTCAGACCGTTATGGTCTGTTCTCAACTTGAATCTCTTGCCCATGAGGTAATGTCTCCATTTCCTCAAGGCGTGGACGATTGCTGCCAACTCTAAATCGTGAGTGGCATAATTCTTCTCATGTTCCTTCAACTTTCGGGATTCATAACAAACTACAAATCCCTCTTGGCTGAGAACTCCTCCCAGCCCCTCCTTACATGCATTTGTGCACACTACGTAATCCTTATTTGAATCTGCAATCTTCAGGATTGGAGCACTGGTTAGAAACTGCTTCAATCGTTGGAAACTGCTCTCACATTCTTCATTCCACTGGAACTTCTTCCCCTTCCTTTGCAAGGAAGTGATAGAATGAGCTATCCTTGAGAATCCGGTTATAAACCTCCTATAGTAGCCGACTAGACCCATAAAATATCTAACTTCTGCCACATTCCTTGGCGCTGGCCATTCTAGAATGGCCTGTACCTTCTCAGGATCCACAACGATCCCTTCTTCAGATATAATGTGCCCCAAATAATGGATCTGCTTTTGGTAAAAAGAGCACTTGCTCAGTTTTGCGTATAGTTGGTGTTCTCTCAACACCTGCAGCACCATTCTCAGGTGTTTCTCATGTTCTTCCTCTGTCTTGGAATACACCAAGATATCATCCAGGAAGACTATGACAAACTTGTCCAAATAATCTCTGAACACTCCATTCATTAAACACATAAAAACAACAGGTGCATTTGTCAGACCAAACGACACCACTGTGAATTCATAATGACCGTACCTTGTTCTAAAGGTGGTCTTGCTAATGTCCTCATCCTTTATTCTCACTTGGTGATATCCTGATCATAGATCTATTTTCGAAAATATTTTTGCATCCTTCAACTGATCAAAAAGATCATCAATCCTTGGCAGAGGATACTTGTTCTTGACAGTGACCTTATTCAACTGTCAAAAATCAATGCACAACCTCAACGTCCCATCTTTATTCTTCACGAATAGGATCGGGGCTCCCCAAGGTGACACACTGGGGTGAATGTAACCCTTCTTTAGTAGTTCTTTGAGCTGCAATTTCAACTCCTTCAGCTTTGGTGTACTCATTCTATAAGGAGCTTTCGAAACTGGAGCTGTTCCAGGCATCAAATTTATAGAAAAATCGATGTCCCTCCTCGGAGGTAGTCCAGGTACCTCCTGAAATACATCCTTGAACTCCTTGAGTACCTCATGATCTTCCATAATCGATACTACATCTCGGGATGCTTCTTCCACCCGAGCTGCATATAATTGACAGCCTTTCCGGTAACATTTCTTCAGCTGCATGGCTGAGATTTCCCTCACAGCCACGACTCTGGGAATTCCTTGGACTGTTACCTACCTTCCCTCTTCGTTCAGGCATGTGAACCTCTTGTTACAACAATCCATAAGGGCATGGTGCTGGTCCAACCAATCCATTCCAATTAAGAAATCGTATGAGCCTAAAGGAAGAATGTTCAATTCAGCCTTAGTGCTCATTCCTTTCATGTCCACTGAACATGACTTAACCAATTCAGTGACCTTCCTCTTGGTCCCTGTGGCCAACTGCACTAACCAAGACTTCTCATGTTTGCTTCTCGTTACATGCAAACTTTCCACCACTCTAGGATCTACATAACTATGGCTAGCCCCTTTATCAATTAAAATAACAAGTGGTTGGTTGTTGATCGTACCTTCCACTTCAATCATGTACAATTGAAATTCTGCTTGCTTGTTATCCAGGGCTGCGTAGATCCTCGACATTCTACTGCCCATATCCTCCACTGTTTCATCTTGCTGAACATTATGGACAGTTCTTTCTTTGTCTTTTCTGTAGGGGCAGTCTCTGTACCTATGATTCCTTTTACAGCCCCAACACTCCATGGGTGGAGGCCTTGGCATCCGCTCACTCCCTTCAACTTTCCTAGGGTCTCTAAAGGATGACTGTTCCCCAGGTCCATTCTTGAAAAAGGGAGGCATGTTTCCCTTCTGCCTCTGTTCTTTCTTAAACCTCTTCTGGTCATCCCAAGCCTTCCGAAAGGTAGGCTTTTCTCTTTGCTATTCGTATAAGCATTTCGCACTTCTTATTATTTCTTCCATAGTCTTAGGATCATCATATTGAATCTTGTCACCAATGGAAGGTGGCAGTCCACTCATATACCTCTGAATCTTGACAGCCTCATCTTTGATGAATGGAACATACTTCAGTAGTTCCAGAAAACTTCGTTCATACTCATCAATGGTCATACTGCCCAACTTGAGTTCGAAGAACTCCTTCATCTTTCTGTCATAGTATCTTTTAGTCAGGTATTTCTTCTCGAAATACCTCTTAAATTCCTTCCAAGTGACCTCTTTCTCTCGGATGTGCTGCACCTGCACAAACTGATCCCACCACATGGATGCTTTTCCTTTCAATTGGTAGATTGCAATTCTTCCTTCTGCATGGGCACAATAATTCTACAGTTGGAAGTATTTCTTCATGCCAAGCAACCAGGTCTCGACATCTTCTTCCTTATTATGTTCTCCATCAAATGTTGGAGGCTTAATCTTGTTCATCTCCCCTTTCAATTCATCCTTTCCAGATTTTCGGTGTTTTTTGGTAGGGGACGGGCTTGAACTAGTGTGTGTCTCCTTGCCAGAATGCTTCGGGGAGAGATGGTAATGTCTGTTACCACTCCTCGATCTCCTTCTCCCCTCAGGGGTTCTAACACTTCTTGATCTGCTTGTGTCACTCTCTTTTTCCAATTTCTTTTCTATTCTTTCCAGGCTCTTCAACATTTTTAAATTGAATTCACCCTGCCGATCCCGGATTTTCATGAGCTTTCGGCTATCAGCTAGGCGAGCCTGGGAATCTTTCTGCAATCTTTCGATGAGTTGCATCATATGTTCTTCCTTATCCATCTCTTTTTCGTGCCCATTGGAGTTCGATCCTTCCACTCCGATATTGACATCCTTTCCTTCCCGTTCGCCTCCTGTTTTGGAGGCCATCATCACCTTTTCCCATTCCATACTCGGCCTTGGTTAACTGGAATCTTGAGCTCCGTTGAACTCTACACATGTGTTGTGCAATTAAATTCGAAGTTTGTCAGGCCATTACTCCTTCGGAACAATCTGTAACATTTATAAGCCAATACAAACAAGAACGAAAGACATTTTGATTCAATTAAGTTTTCTGAGCTCTCGTTTGGTTCTGCAATTTTTGTGTTTTCGAAACTTTCATTTTCGGCACTTCGTGATTTTGGGACTTCGGGTTTCGGTCCACGAAGATCCCACAATTAGATATTCGTAACCAGAGTCACCCTTTTGCAACTCGCGATCTCGCGAGTTCGTGAGTCGAAGACCCTCGACTCATTTCCTCTAACCGTCGATACCCGAGATGTGACATGGGTATGGCTCTCTCCTTGCTAGCGTCTGCTACACATGACTGTATTCTAGGGCTACGTGCTATCACCCTTCGCTATTCGCACCTTCGTGAGTTGTGGCATCCAACCCTGGTGCCTCCCTTTCACGAAACCCCGAGAAGCGATGTTGACTTTTCTCCTCTCGTTCTCGCTACTTCGCGACTTCACGAGTTTCAATGTCAAGCTCCCATGCCCTTATCTCGCAAGTTCACGAAATCACGAATTACTTTATTCTCCGGGCCCACAGCACAACTGTCGCCCTTCACCACCGTGGCATGTGGTACGTTTAGGAGGGTCCATGTCGCTTTTAACGACGTCATCGGGTCCCACCACTCTCGCCTGTCTCTTCGACTCACTGGCACGTGGTACGCATTCATGCGTCCACGTCCAATCCAAGCATGGAACCCGACGGTCAGATCCCCTCCTCAGATCAACGGCGCAGATCTTTTGGCATTTCAGAGTTTTCGGGAGTTCGCGTATCATGATTCCCACACCCCTGTGCGATTCAAAAGGGATTTAAACCCTCCACATACTCTCCAGATCCGACGGTCACGAGGTTCCACCTTCCCTCCCGAGCATATCCTAAGGTTCTAACTCTATCGCTATGGAGACGTATTTCCCCATGGCCATAGACCATCCCGACTGTGGTTTCACACGTCGCTAACCTCCTGAGCTTTAAAAACTTGTCAAGTAACTACTTGACACTTTGGAGCAAACCAGGGTATGAAATTGGCCTTCCAGACCCAATTTCCCCTCGCATTCTCGGTCCAAAGACCGCTCCACTGGCCCATCTAGGCTCAGTGTCGAAACCTTGGCTCTGATACCAAACTGTAGCGCACCTTTTCTTCTACTTTGTTTAATCGCTCTTAAAAAGAAGACTATAACACGACTTTGTACATAACTCATACAAGTATTATAAATCTCATGCATTTAAACAATAAACGCATTCAACACAGAGTATTCATATGAATTACTGCCATAATCAAAAAGCAATTAGCTTTTCATAATTAATTCATATACACAAGGGAAAACATGATACATAAGTAGCACAGACATGCAAAACATGATTAAAACATAATCAGATACTTATCTTTATCAATGGTAGATTCCACCAACCAAGTGAAGGCCTTCCATGAACCTCCCAGCCTTAGACCACACTGCTCATCAGCTCAACAGTGGGTCACCCCCGAGATGGGACTAAACTCCACCCCAAGGCAAGGAAATCTAGGCTAGGCTGAGGTTACAGGGAAAACAACACACAACCACAAGGAAGGGATTCTCTCCAAGAAACCTCCCACGCTCACTGCCCACAAACCCTCATTCCCCACATGCCTGTTCCACCCCAGGAGAATACACCTTCTCTGTCACCTGGAAAGTCCTTCGGCTGCTAATCTCCCTTGCCTTGGGTTACAGGAACAGGCCGGACCGGAAGTCTCCGAGCTCTATGGCAGCTACAGGGTTCCTTCCAGGAGTCCTCTCCTTCCTTCGCGCACTCTCTCACCTAGAGAGAATTGCTCACAGGCCCACAACCTGTTCTTCCAACTTCAATTACCTATCTCACTTGGAGACAATGTTGCACCACTAGCCAACAAGACCCCACACAGTCCAGCACTGCGTGGTCACAACAACTCATGGGGAAAACAGACACGGGCTTCCCAACAGGTTCAATAATGGATGGTCACTTCTATTTCCCAATCCACCAGCATATAATAGACTCACGCTCTGGTTTTCGGGGATGCGTGACAAACAATCCACGCAGGGTCAACACAGGTTCGAACTGTTCATACAGGGGTGGTACCGGCTATCTCAGAAGTCAACCCCAGGCTTTTCGACTTTCAGGGATGCACCAGGGTATTCTTTTGCATAGGTCCCATTGTTTACCTTCAGACCATCCGGTAGAATGGAGGGGAGCCCCTCTCACGGCTCCTCCTGGCCATTTTATTTGCATGCACCAGGGCTGACACTTGTCACCCTTGGAACTGCATGCGTTCCATCAACATGCATCCCCTTTGCACGCTTACCCTTTCCAAAACTTAGGATGAAATGAAACATAGAATGCACATGTTCTTTTGGAATAATATTAAAATATTATTCCTAGGCTTAAGCCCCCTAGGCTTGTCCCCCAGGCTCAATACTTAGCCCCTTTCCCACCTTCCAGCCCCTAATTCCTTGCCCACTCTGTGGATGCTCAGTCCCCCTTCACTCATTCATCGTGGTCGGTCTGCACCTGGTGGTGTTTATATTTTATTAAGTGTTTTGCATGATTACATATACAACAGCAGGCTCCTGGCCTTCAACACTTAGGCTCCCTGGCCTAACAACACATAAGTCTCCAGCTTATAAGAACTTGGCTCACCAGCCTATAAAACATAATTACAATTCCTTTCAAAACATGGTTACAATGGGGCTCGGCCTTGGGGACACTACAAAGCATGTGCTTTAGCCATTTTTACACTGCATTTAATGGAAGTTGCTATTATTAGCAACAAGATCAATTCCCCTCTACATATTGGATTGATCTCATCATAATTTTGGAACATTATTGTGAATACATCCAGTCTTTTGGAGTGAATTATCCTCTATTTATCTCTTCTTTGTTCATTTTCAAATTCATTGGATTAATATTTTTTTTCTCATCGAAATTCTAGATCTCTCAGGTCTTAGAATTTTACGAATTCTTCGATCCCACAAAGAAATGATCCAAAGCAACAAGACCTCTATATTCCCAATTAATTCTAAAGTTCATGATAATGAGCATAAGTTCATCTCTCAAATTGATTCTATTATGAGTACTCTTGTTCAGTTAAAACAACAAATTTCCTCCCTTGAAGAAAAATGCAACATGACAAGGAACCTAGTGTTTAACCTGTGCAAAGATGCACAATCTAAGACATCCAACAACCTGTTGTTTGTAAATTTAGGCCACAGGGAACTAAAGGAAGATGATATTGTGCATCAGCTCGTACAAGACATGGATATTAGGGACCAAGAATCAGTACCAACCAAAATAGGCTTGGAAGAGGCCATAAGGCATCATATTTTCCATTAAGTTAAATTTTTTTTTTTTTTTAATTTATTAGAAGATTAGGCACCTTTTGTAGAATATATAGTAGCAACAAGTATTGGGAAATTTTTCCAGCTGACATATTGAAATTTTGTATTTTGTTATGACATTGTTTATCATGTTTGAAATCTGATGACATTCAACATGATGTAATGGTGTTTTCTATCTTAGCTACATATTTTTGTTAACACAAATTACCTAGTTTGGTTTATAAAAAAATTCAAAAAATGGTTGTAGTGGTACTTGTTGTTAAGTTCATAGTTTCAAACAAGTTGTAATTTTAACCTCAAGAAAAAGACTGTTATTTGTAGCATCTCTTGCCAATTATGGGGTTGATTTTTTTTTTTTTTTGCAACAATACTAGTTTTTGAGGCCACACTTTCAAAAATATTGCAATTTTAAGATACAAAAAAAGGTGCTACTAGTAGAGCCACTTTTTTATTCAAGGGTTGATTTTAAGATGTTGGTTGCAATGGTACTAGTTGTTATGGTAATGATTTAAAAAATGTTGCAATTTTAAGTTCCCCCACTAAAATGATGCTACTAGTAGCACCGTTTTTTTATTTGAGGGTTGATTTTAAGGTTTTGGCTTTCATGATAGTAGTTGTTAAGGCAATGGTTTGAAACAAATTGTAATTTTAATTATGAAATAAATAAATAAAAAATAGTTCTATTGGTAGCACCACTTTTAGATTTGGAGATTGATTTTAAGGTTTTTATTAGAAACATTAAATGATATTTTAAGGCCATGTTTGCAAAACGTTGTAATTTTAATCCACCCAAGCCCCACCCCCCCACCAACAAAAAAAGAGTGCCACCGACAGTGCCAATTTTCGATTCGGGGGTTGATTTTAGTGTGTTTTATGCAACAATATGGGTTTTTAGGGATAATGTTCTCATTTTGGAGTCATAGTTCTTGTCAAGTTAATAAGTATGATATTTCTACTTAATAAAGTACAAAAAAATACATTTAAAAATGGATTCATGTGGTAGTGTTGAGTCATGAAAGGGATTCATGTGGAAATATCGTCATGCAAGTCAATGTCTATTGGGGCAACTTGCTATTTTTCTTCTTGGAATCTTTGTTCTATTGTTTGCATCATTCTTGGAATGGAGATTATGGTTATTGTAGTGCCCCATATTCTAGTTATATTGAACTTCCTCCCTCACTTACTTAGTGTCTAGAGAATTTTAGTCCTCTTATGCTTTTCTCAACAACATCCACCCAACATTCTCTTCTCTATTTAAATGAGGAATGGGAGGGTGGCATCATGGTTGGAGTGCAAGGAGAAGAAGGTGGATACTTCTCTTTTGTGGGGAAAGAGTCAAGCCTCTTGTCTTCTGATTATGTTATTTCCTTTTAAGCTTGTGGAAGGGGCTACAACCAAGTTTCAACTTTGAGTACATGGAAAGGGGCTAGTGTCTCTTATACTTTGTCCAATGGTACTTGTGAAATCTTGAGAGAACTTCGAGGCATCCTTTCTCCTTACAAGGCCAATGGGAGGGCTTCTAATTGAGATAACTTAATATCCAAAAACACTAGAAGAGAATCCTTGTTGATTAAATGGTTCTCTTATTTTCCTCACGCTCACTAGGTGGGATTCTTGTGTGATTTATTAGGGGGTTGAATTAGATTACTATCTTTTGGATAGTAGGATGTGATGTTTTTGGTTGCATATCAATCCCTAAACTAGAAGGTAACCTATTCATAATCCATAGGGAAAAACCAATTGTATTCCTTCTCAACCAACGTAATTTGTACCAACAATCTTTCATTGAAATCCATATCCATGTAGATTCTAGTGTATGTGATGATTTGTCTCTTTTATGTTTCTACAATGCATAAGTGATTTTTTCCCAAAGTATTTACAATAAAATTTAGGAGTCAAAACCCCAAAATTGGAATGGAGATTGAGCATCCTTTTCCATCCTAGAGTGGAGGAAAGTGTGTTTGAAGAAGGGTCAAAAGTTGAGGTCCAAGGCTTCATGAAAATCCCATCTTTGCCCCAAAATCAAGGACCGGAGTAGAGGATGAGGTTCCTACCCTTAGTGAGATTGAATTCAACGATAATAATCATTTTGTACATGCATAGATGAAGGCTTCATCCCATCTTTTGGGTTTGGAGATTGTGGAAGTCCATGCATGAATGTATGTGAGTTTTGGTTGAAGTCCATTAAATAAGAAAATGAGTCCATTCTTTTGAAGTAAGATATTTGGTCTATGGCATCGAAAACCACCAAAATGGATGGGGTTGGAGTGTCCTAAAAGGTGAAGGGTTTTATTTATTTATTTTAGATTGAACAAAAAAAATTCCAAGATTTTTTTAGGGATGTTCTCTCATATTTGTGATAACAATTTTAAGAAACTTATTATTGTAAATTAATGTTATTTATAAAATGGGATTCAAACTAAGTATATCTTAACAAAAAAACTAACAAAATTCCTAACAATGTCAATGAAAAATGATTAAACTAACCCTTAAAACTTATATTAAATAAATCATATTAACTCTAAATTTATTAAATGTTGAGAAAAAAATAATTTTAAACTATTAATATGATTATCTAACGTATGTATTGGGTGTTAGGGGAGTAAACAATGATTTAAGGTAATGATGTAATAGTGTAGGAAAAGATAAAGAGAAACAAGAGGAGAACGATTAATAAGACTACATTTCACATGTGAAATGCGAAAATGTAGAAATGTAGATAAGAAATGAACAACTCAAAAACTTGGCTTCCGGATGCAGCGATGTAAAAATGTGGGAAGCCACAAAAAGAAAGAAAAACAACGATACTCTACATTCCACATTTTGTATGTAGAATGAAGAAATATGAAAATGCAGATAAGGGAAGAACAACTCAATATTTTATCTTTACACTTTGCATCAGATGCAATGATGCAGAATGTGAGAAGTTAGCCATGGAGAGAAAGAAAATAAAGAGTCCACATTCCTCATTTGGTATGTGGAATGAGGAAATGTATAAAAGAAAAGAAACTTTTATTATCTTTTTATTATTATATCTAAATCATACAAGTTAAATTGAAAACAAGCAAAAGCTAAATTTTCAAAATTTTAATAAATAACCTAACAAAAATGTATTTTTTTTTATATAATAATAATAATAATAATAAGGTACCACTAAACCACACACCAAATTGGTGTATGAGACCCCTTTTTTGTGGGACAAAATTAATTTAAAAAAATATATAATTAATTAATAAATAATTTTTATTTTTTTAACTTTTAAAAGAAAAATAAACATAATAACTTAATGTAGATTCATCTTAAAATTAAATCTATAAGTAATTAAAGAGATCCGATTTCTTAAGGTGTATTTTTTCTTATTATTTCATTCCATGTCAAATTTTACAAGTTTAATTATTTTTATTCTTAATATATAACTAACAAAAAAACAATACACCAATTATAATAAAAGAATTAACAAATATCATAATATGAAGATTGGGTGAGAAGTAATAATTACAACTAAATAATTATTTAAAAAGGAATCATAAAATTTGAAAATAGTTTAAATTATTTAAAAAAGAATGATACAATTTGAAAATAGTTTAAATTATATAGTTTATTTGAAATTTTCAAATTAACATTCTAGGATTCAAGGGGTGAGAGCCGATAATCACAATTAAATAATTATTTAAAAATGAATCATAAATTTTGAAAATAATTTTAATTGTATAATTTATTTAAAATTGTATTTTGTAAAATTAACATTTTAATAATTATTTAAAAATGAATCATAAAATTTTAAAATAATTTTAATTGTATAATTTATTTGAAATTGTATTTTTTAAAATTAATATTTTAAAATTTACTAAAATTTTCTATATTATGAAAAAAATAAAAAAAAATAATATTGTAAAATTTATTATGTTAGAATATTTTGTATTAATATTTTTTTTTTTTTTTTAACTGAAACGGATAACGATTTTATTGACTGAGAGAAATGGGCTTTGCCGGAGCAGCCCTTATTACATTGCTAACTTCTGTCTGCCTCTACATTGAGATGCCTCTATTCTCAGGGGATTTGAAAGAAGCTTTCATTGTTTACCCTCAACATCCCTTTCATAAGAGTGCTGCCATTGCTCGCCAACTGATCTGCTTCTCTATTAGACCTTCTTAGAACATGATACAGCTTATACGAATTGAAGTCTAAGAGAACTCTGTTCAATCTGTCCAAAGATTTGTTGAGACTTGCGTTTCTAAACCTGGTTTTTGTGATTATATTTTTTATTATGATCTCCGAGTCCCCAAAGACTTGGATGTCTTTGATACCTTCTTCTCTGGCAATTAGGCAAGCTTTAGTTAGCCCTAGCAGCTCCKCTTGGTTATTGGATTTCATTCCTAGTCCCCAACTGAATTGARCTTTGATCCCATTTGGAGAGTAAACAACCCCCCCTGCCCCAKCTTCGCCTGGGTTTCCTTTGGACGCCCCGTCAAAGAAGATAGTGGCTTTATTCTTAGAGCGCCACCATATCTGAAATTTGTCATCTTCATCTCTTATGCGCCATTCGGGATTGGCTGGAAGAGGTGCCAGTAGATTCATACTCGGCCTTGGAACAAGAGGGCTGAGCCACTGCTTTTCTTCGGGCTGTAGCTGGTGATCCTCTTTATAATTCTGGTGTTGAGTCGCTTCCAAGAGGAACGATTTGGCCTTTACCATTACTTGCAGCGGGGAGAGGCTCGTCTCTTCAAAGATCTTTTGGTTCCGTGCCAACCAAATCTGCCAGCAAATATATTTAGGAATGGCTATCCAGATTTTTCGCCAGAAAGACTTGGGAGGGATTCTGAGAGGGTAGATCCGCATCCAGGAAGCAAAGAGTTCCGCAACGGAATTCATTGGAGGGATTGAAATCTGAAAATCCTGAAGCATAAGGAGCCAAACCTCTTTGGCATACTTGCAGTCAATGAAAAGATGAAGGGCTGTTTCAGCATTGTTGTTGCATAACACACACCTGTGAGGTCCCGCTATATTCCTCTTTTCCAGATTGTCTCCCGTAAGTATTTTGTTATGCACCAGGGTCCAAAAGAAGAAGTTCACCTTTGGAATGGCTAAAGGCTCCCAAATGTCTTTCCAAAACGCCGGAGTTTGACTGCTGATCTTTGAAGCCTGTAGAATACTATAACCTTCTGCTATGGTGTAAACCCCTGATTTGCCCCAGCCCCATCTGTCTTTCATATACCTATTGATGGGGGCAGCGTCCTCCAACAAATCTTCGAGCTCGGATTGTTGCTGAGTTAACCGGGCCGGGATTCCATGAAAATCCCAACCTATCCAGTCGCCTTGCTGGTCCCACTTCGAAAGGTTGTACAAGTTTTTTATTCCTGCTCTTACCAGCCAATTTCTGATATCTGCTATGTCTTCATTCTCTGCCAATGGAGCTTTCCCCATTATGCTGTCCTGCCACAGGGACGTGCTCTTGCCGTTTCCAGGTATTCTATATACTGATTTTTTAAAAAAACAACTACTTTTACAGCACAACTTCCAGATCTGCGTGCTGTTTGTTGGGCTGTCTATTTGCAGATTACTTAAATTTTTGTTGACCCCATACTTTGTATTCAGGGTGAGACTGACTGGATGCGCTGGCTCGCTGACGAGTTTCCAAAGAATTTTACCTCCAAAAGATAAGTTGACCAGCGCAGGATCCCTTATTTGCAACCCACCATCTGCCTTGGATTTTTTGACGATTTCCCAGTTTACCAGATGTATTTTTTTCTCATTGCCCTTTCCTCCCTGCCACAGAAAGTCTCGGATAAGCTTTGCAATCTGCTCTGTTACTGATCTAGGCGCAAGAATGAAGGTCGCTTGGTAGATTGGGATCGCAGACAGAACTGAATTTATCAAGGTTAGCTTACCTCCTTTGTTCAACCATTGGCCTCCCCACGCTGCTATTTTTGATTTGATTTTTGAAGTGATATGATGCCATTGAGATCTTTTGTTGACTCCTGCACTAATGGGCAGACCCAGGTAATTGAAGCTCTCCCAAATCGCGCGGCCTTTGAACCCGAGGATGGAGGTTATACTTGTTATATCTGGCTGATCCGTGTTCCAGAAATACACTTCGCTTTTCCCTGCATTTATTAACGCCCCTGTACAATGGCAATACGTTTTGAGGACTGAGTCTATGGATTTTGCAATTCGTGTAGAGGCGCCACCGAGCAGCAAGGAGTCGTCGACGAACAACGCATGGTTCGTGGCTTCTACCCCGACTGAAGGTTTTAATCCCGGAATGTTACCCTTTTGTTTCTCAGCATTGAGTTTTCGGCTCAGGGCCTCTGCCAACAGAATGTACAGGAATGGGGAGAGGGGGCATCCTTGCCGGATGCCTCTCTGGGATTGAAAGAAGGAAGTGGGGCGGCCGTTTACTAATGGAGCGATCCACGGGTTGTTTATGCAAGCTCTAATTAGCTGGACGAAATGTGGAGAGAAGCCAAAAGCGAGAAGAACCTTGCTTAGGAAGGAGCGATTGACTCTATCAAACGCATTCGCCATATCCAGTTTTATAAGCATGCCTTTCTCTTTTCTCTGATTGCTTGAGTGGATAATCTCTTGAACCTGAATGACATTGTCCAGGATGTGTCTTCCTTCCACGAAGCCTCCTTGGGGGCTGGAGATCAGAGTTTTTAGAAGTGGCTTCATCCTGTTTGCCATAATTTTTGCCAGAATCTTGTAAGACGCGTTACACAGGGATATAGGCTTGAATCTAGCAAAATTTTCAGGATTGGTTTCTTTGGGAATTAGTGCCAGGTACGTGGAGTTGGTTCCTCCTCCTACCTTGGCTTTTTTCAGGAAACCATTAATCATCTTCAGGAGGTCTTTCTTTATCACCTGCCAGCAACTTTTGTAGAAGTGGATTGTAAACCCATCTGGCCCCGGGGCTTTATCTGCCTCCATAGACCAGATCACTTTGATAATTTCTTCCTCAGAGGCTAATCTGCAGAGAAGTTCATTGACTTCTGGTCCGATTAGGGAGGGTATGTTTGAAAGAAGATCAGCTGCGTCCTCCTCATTGCTTTGAGTATTTTCAGCATACAGTTTCCTGAAATGTTTCTCGGCAGCTTCTTTTACTTGCTTGAATCCTTTGCAAACTTGACCATCATCGGTTTTAATTTCAGCAATATGATTCCTGGATAATCTTGCTCTATATTGTCGATGGAAATA
>ML809926.1:234207-257191 GCA_009831015.1 Picea engelmannii
ATCACATAATTATTTAAACATATAATATATTTTTCACCACATAATTAGTTGGCTATGTTATTCCTTTTAATTAATATATCGTTGATTAAAAATAACACAATGAGTTCCATATTGATTTTGTTGAGTTGGCATCAATGAGATCATTTGGATGTTGAGTGGGCATCAATTACAATAATTCAATAATTCTTGAGTTGGCATCAATTAAATCATTTGGATGTTTGAGTTTGTATCAATCAGATTTAGTATTTTATATTGAAATATCAACCTACTAAAAAGTCACATGTGAGTTTTTTCCACAAAACAACAAGGTGGTTGCTATGGAGGTAGGTAGTGTGACAAGGTCTAAAATTCTAAAACTGGGAAAAGCTCGCCAAAAAACAAGTGGGTGCACATATAATAATTGGAAAAGCTCGCCAAAAATCAAGTGGTTCCAAATATAATAAGAAACTCTAGATGCATTTAGATATTTTATTTTGATATCAAACCTTTTGAAAGTTGACTTTATTATTATTATTAGTCATATCTCTCTTTTAGTTAATGTATAGGCATGAAAGATAATCTCCTCCACAAGAAGCAATCACTTTGCTTCGGGGAGCAAGCACTCAATTTTAATATCCTCTGTATACTTTTCTCTGAGTTGAATATTCTTACTTTTGTATGCCTTATCTTATTCCTTTGATTCACGTGCACCCTTAAATGTATGGTTCTATTTGGAGCTTTCAATTTGTCATGTAGAGTTGCTTAAGAGGAAAAAACATAAAATATGAGTAAGAGATTTTCCAAAATCTTTCTAAATATAAAAAAAACAAGATAGTGGAATTGTTTTTAAATCTTTCCAGATGTTCTGGAGTATATTTTAGTATGTCATGTGCCTTCTTTTCCAAGGAAAAACATAAAATACGAGTAAAAGATTTTCCTAATCTTACTTAATATAAATAAAACATGACAATGGAATTGGTTTTTGTCTTAAGTTTTGGACCATGGTTCACTTAAAGGCTTCATAAAACAATTGGGATTATGAAGGTAACTTTGTTCAAAATCTACTTAAATATTAAAGTGGAAAGGATTGGTAAATGTTGAAAAATTGATGCATGTAGATAAATTTAAAAATTTATAGCATACAACCAACATACCAATACATCTTGCATATATCAGGATTACTGAAAGTGAGACAATCATAGAGAGAACACATGTATACCCTGGGAAACCCTCTTGGGGTAGAAAACCCAGCCAAAATTTCTCTTTAGATTCTTCAACAAAGTACAATACAAGTACAAGACTTTAGAGTAACTAGCTAGGACTCAGAGGGCTGAAATAATGCCTATGTTTCAACACTTACAAACTTCACAAATAGTTGAACTAACACTTATAGTAACAACTTGACAAACTCACCAAAAGATAACTAACTTTCCTTCTTGTTGTAGCAGAGTTATGGCAGCTTTAACATAGTATTTGTAGCAGCCTTATATAAGCAAGAAACAACAGAAGGCTTCAACAAGAATACAATGCTTGTATCAACAGTATACTTCAACAACTAGCTGTCATATACCAACAGAAGACTCCAACAACTAGCAGCCATATATCAACAGAAAATTCCAGTAGGTATCAGTCATATACCAACAAAAAAGACTTAAGCAAATAGATGCATTGCCTCAACAGAAGACTCCAACAAAACAAAAGGTATGTAAATGGCAAGTGAATGCCACTTTTTATAGGTTGGTTTGGCTGCCCTAAGCAACCCTCTAAGAATGTATGACAATTGTCATACCTGCCCTCTTTTGGCTGCCAAGAGTCACCTCCTAAAGTTCCCAAGAGCCACCTCCTAATGCTCCCAAAGGCCACTTCCCTTGTCTCTTCTAGAGGCTGCCCTAAATTGTTGTCTTAGGATTGTATGACAGTTGTATTAAGAAAATTCTAAATGAATGATTGGTATAAAAAAATTCTAAATGAGTGGTTAAAGAAGGATAGTTGATAAAAAAGTTATCAAAGAGATGTCCACGTAAAATATTAAGGTGAAAATGATTGGTAAAAGTGGTTAAGAAAAGTCTAAATGAGTGGTTAAAGAAGGATAGTTGATGAATTTTTTTATTAAAGAGATACTTATTGATATAATATGTATCAACAATCATAATTTTTGATGAGATTGTTGTGGATGATCCATCCATTAACATGCCAACATCTAGCATAACATCCTTTGATGACGCAAGTGACAATAAGATATCTATTAATGGGAAATTTATCAACAAAATTTGCATCGAAATGGCACTTGTCAATACGCCTTCTTTTCACCATATCTACTTTGATAAAATCAAAATCCTTACTTTGTTGATAACTTAAGAATAAAAAAAACTTGAATCCCTATTACACCTTATACTGCACTCTAAACCCGTCCATCTTTCACTTGTTTCCTAGAAATATCCCAATCCATTTTGCCTTCTTTAATCTATAGTTTCTTCTATTTGCTTTTATCTTATTTATTAACCTTTTCAATCTCTTAAAATAAACAACTTCTTTTGTTATTTCTTATACGGTTCCTTTTTTCCTTATCTCCTTATCTCCTTTTTTATTATTAGTAATTATTTTATTTTTTAATCATTTCTTAGTGGAGTAAGTTATAAGTGAACAAACTCAACTTTTTTTTGGTTGAAATTATTCTAAAATTTGATGAGAATTTTGTTGAAAGTTATAGTTCTACATGATAGATGAGAACTTTGACCATGGAACTTTATCCTTAGGGGTTTATCCTATTTTAAAAAGACCTAACATAAAAAAATTTAAAAAATGAGTGGATCGGGGGAAACTTTACCTCATCGAAAAAATGAACTCACTAAAAAGGTTGAGTTTGTTCACTTATTAACTTACTACCTTCTTAATCCCCAATGCGTATCTCATTCCTTATGTTGTTAACCTTATTTTGGTCTATTTATTTTCATGTTTTATGTCATTTTGAGATCAATTTTTTACTCACATTTTTTCGTCTTCCCTGATTATGGTAAAGGTTTTACTCAAAACTCTAGATGTACTAAAATCATTATTTAAATGTTAATCCAAATCATTATGGATGGTTTCTAATGTCGTGAAATCTTAAATGTTGTGAAATCCAATGAAGGATATTTCAAAGGATATTGAAGGAGTTAGTATGATAAATGGAGAACTAGTGAATAAGAAAGGGTTCACTAAATGGACTTAATTTGGTTCTCTAGTTCTTTTTGTGACCATGAACCAACCCAATTGTAGTGGAAGTAGTAGGGAGTGCATAAATTAGAAGGAGAAAAGAGGATTAGAAAATGAAATGGAAAGGAGAGATAGCTTGTCAAAGAAAGATCGATGTCACTTTTTAAGGAAAACCAAGTTTCAAATGGTTTTGTTGGTGTTTTATGTAATTTTGAGAGGCCATAGAAAGGTAGTCATTTGTATAGCTTGTACTTTTCACATATCAATGTTTACTGAAGTTTATTTCCTAAAGGGTTTATCTAGTGACAATTTTTTTTTGTTTTTGTACTGTCTACAAATTTAGATGTGTTTGTAGTTGTTTTCTTTGTTGATTTTAATTTTCATTAAGGGAGTAGTTATAAATATACATGCATATCTATGTACAATTGCTAGTAGGGATAAATTGAAAAAAATCCATTTTGAATGTTATTGGGAGATTGTGACTCTCCAACTAGATATATATCAAGTGCAAAGCTTAAGTTGTTTAGACAACGACAATGATGAGGATCATCATTGTCGTCATTGTCATCATCATCGTCGTCGTCGTTGTCATCATCATCAATGTTAACATCATCGCCATCATCATTGTCATCATCCTCATCCTCATCCTCATCATTGTCATCATCATCATCGTCATTGTATTCATCATTATATCATCTGTGTCATTACAAGATATTTACTTGTGTGGATTTTATTGATGAATTCTTTTATTTATCTAATTGTTCCTAGCTTTGATTGTTAGTTTATAGTGTATTTTTGTGCTTAATTCTTCAATTTTTTAACATGATTCCACCAAATCTATTGATCTCAAATTGGGTTTGTGCCCCAATTTCATATCCTAGGAGCATTTGGAGCACCTAGAGCTATCTGGTCCATAATTTTGTAGTTTATAACAACTAATACTCTAGGGAGAAAATCAAAACCATAACTAAGACAAAAATGTGCAACTATGAAAAAAGAGGCAAGCAAAACCCTAACAAAGAAGTGAATAGGGATACTGAAATCTCTCTAGATGAAACTAGGTTTAAATCTAACAACACAACTAGGAATGCATAGACAAGCAATTGAAGGATGCAATAGGATTGGAAAAATCCATTTATATGTTGAATTTTCACAGAGCCTTTATCTCATTGATTTTTTATAAATTTACAATATTTTTTATTATCATAAATATCTATTATATAGATCATTTTCATAAAAAATAATGTTTATGTAATCATCCAAACAATTGATTCAGTTCCATTATTGTACTATACAACAAAAAAATGATTGGATTACAATGAATTCCTTTGGAAAATGTGATCATAAGGTGAAAAGAGACATCTTGAAGATGTTGATATCATCATGCAATTATATGATGACGAGGAGGAGGACGTTGGCGATGATCATCATCGTCAATGTTGTTTTCGTCATCAATACATTCATCATTCTTGGACCCTACATTGACCTTACATTGTGTTGGAATGGAATGGTGTCCTATATGTGCTAGAATTAAAGATACATGATTTTTGCATGATTTGGAATTATATGATTTAGACCAATTGGCCTATACATCCTATGACTTGACACATTATAATGTCATGTGCATGTTTATAATGGATTCCCTATTGACCCTAGTGTTCATTGACATAGCTATGTTGATATGGTTAAAAGTTCTTTGTGATTGTATATCAAATTAAGTATATATTAGACAATGTCTAAAGTGTTGTATATATAAAATGGCTAGACAATATGTGGAATATACTAACATGCGTGCTTGCAACTCTAGCCCTCGCAATTGCTCACATCAACCTCTAACAATGTGCTAACAATATTCATAGCTACATGTATCCTTAATCAATTATGGCTCCCACATTTCAAAATGTATTTGACATATCTTGGAAAGTTAATGTATTCAACATCCCCAATGAACTGTTCTGAAAGATATGTTTTCCAATTGAATTTTTTAAGATTTTGGCAGTGATCATAAGGGATACAAGTCATAGTGGTTATGGTTCAATATTTCTAATGGGTCAATGTCATAGTTAATGTGTTTAGGATCACAGTGGTGTAATACCCATGTTTCCCCCAGTTTGTAAATATAATTGTAGCTGGAAAAGATAATATGGTGGATTAGATATGTGTGAATGTTTGATTTGATGAACCTTTGTATAAAAGGGTCAATGTATGTATTTTTTGTTATTAATAGAAAATAGATATGTGTTGCATAACTGTTGAAAGGGGAGAGTTTTCCAAGATAGACCATCAATGATATGAGATATATGGTGAGGGAAACCAAGAATGGTTGAGATGACTCTCACCAAACTAGTACCTTATCAGATGCAATTGCTCAACAGTCCTCTGACCCATAAATGAATTACCAGTCAGGTTGGTAGTTAGAAGGCCCTCCTCAAGAGTTAATGAGGACATGGGGCAGGGTACCCATCTGCAAGGCTTCCAGACCTGACCACAAGTTGGGGATTCAGACCCATGCAACCTTGTTGAGGAAGGAAAGAAAGGAAGTAATTCGAGGGACAAAGGCAAACCTACAAGAGAGAACAGTGGATAAAATGATCTCCAGAAGAGAAGAGAGTGTTTTTTTCAACTCTGGAGTTGAGAGGAAAACTGAGAAGCGAGATGGTTCTGAGCGCAAGAAGCCATGGGCAAGGTTTTCGCTACAAGTTGATAAACGAGACTCACGAGTGACTGTGGAAGTACTCGTGTAGACCTCCTTGCTTGGTATAGATAAAATTGGTTGCCAAGATCATGTGGGAGGAGGAGAGCAACCTTCATCCCCGGCTGTCATTGAGCAAGGAGAAAGAGTCTTTCTTAGAACATCATGGCCTACCTCGGGGGTGGCCAGTGGTAAATCCATCATGAGTGGTTGTGTCTATGGTTGGGTGGAAACATGCACCCCTTTCAACAGTCGTTTCATAGTTTCCAGTTTCTGATAAGTATTTCATACTTTGTGTAATAAAATGGATGTGATGATTTCATGTATGTGTTATGGTTAAGTTTTATAGTGTTTGAACGATTATTAGAAATGATCATTTGCTTCTGTAAACTGTTATATTTACATGGTATTTTGTTTTGCCTCAATTTAATAGTTAGAGAGCTATGATACATGAGTCTATAAGTAAGTCTAAGTATAGGAGATGGATTTTTCACTGGATGGAGATTTCCTAAGGGGACTTTTCCCCAAGATGGTCTTTGTAGTGCAAGAGTCGAGATGGGTTTAGCCAGATCATTTTGGTGTTTTCGACTTCTTGAATTCCCTTGCGGGAATACTAATATTGAATTCGGTGGAATTAAGGCACTTCTATAAGACCCCTCACCTATATGACTAAGGGCTTGTGTCCCAGACTTAATCAAATCTTGGCTAAAATTTGAGTCTAGCCCCTAAAACTCGGTAAGGTTCCATATGACCCAGGGTTGGAAACCCCTCGCTAAGCCTGAAATGAGTGAAGCTACTTTGGCTTCAGAACTCCAATAATTCATAACTCTAGGACATATGACTTCACAACCCTCGAGAACAGCCGAAGGCCAAAGATGTGAATTGATGAGGGTCGTGGATCTGGGAATCCATTGGGGGTCTCTCTCAACCGTTAGATCGAACCTAGTGAGGGTGTAACACTAAGTACTTCAACAAAGTCCCACTTTGGGAGAATAAGGGTGGTCTAACGCCGAAACTCCCGAACGCCAGAGTTGTGAAGTTAATCTGGACCATTGAGAGTAGAAGGATGCATGTCCACAAATAAAAAGCTATCCAGAAGTTTGGTTATCCAATGGTATCAAAGTGTAAACACAAGAAAATGAAATTTTCCTTGAATATCTATAAGTCAAAGTAAATCCTGGTCGTGAACACTAGGTGCACGCTGTTAGCACAAGAATTTGCAGCGAGAAGAGGCTTGCCTCTCCATAAGCAACTAAATAACCTCTACATGCATATACATGCTTCTAACCTATCAACTCGAGGTTCTTCATTAGTCTCATCATACAGAAGAGAAAATACATTCCATAGCGCCATGGCACTGCAAAATTGTCTATATAACATGGTCTGCCATTTTACTACCTAAAATGCTACCAAATCTGTTAAGTAGTGTAATGATGGCACTATGAATTTCATAGGTTGTTACCAAATCTGTTTTCATGTCGGATGCTACCAAATATGTCAACTTTGAAGTGATGTAGCTGCAAATTATGATGGCGCTACCAAATTATACAGATACACACAGGCGAGTGCTACCGAAATTTTGACAAAGACCAAATTGTGCCGAGTTATTTTGCAAGGATGCTTCTACCAGTTTTGAGTGACTAACTTAAAACTTAGATTATGAACAAATGAGAAGGTATTTTTGAAAAATGGAGGAGGTTTTTGTTCATTACATACCAAATAATAAAAACCTCTCTCAGTTTTTCAAAATATTTTACGTTTAGATATATATTATACATATAAGTGGCGCTACAAAATGTGTTGCAGAAACTCTGTTCTAGACTGTTGAAATGATATTTTTGACCAGATGACTTCCAGGATCATTTCCGGGTGAACCAGGATGAATTTTCAAAATATGAAGGATTTAATTGTCAATAACGGGCCCATGAACATTAACCTCTTTCATTTTTCACACAGGTGTCACAGATTGGGATATTTGAAAGAATCTTTGAGCCCTATGTTTCCAGTTTTCATGATTTCCTGTTTGAGACATGTTTTTGTGACACCTGTTGCGGCCATATAGAGATGAAATTAAAGAAAATGAGAGAGGTTTCTCTTCATAACGAGATTATACACAAAAACCGTTCTCATATTTTACACAAATGTTACGGTTTGAGAATTAAAAGTGGCGTTTGGAAGCCTATTTTTCAGAATTTCGCCTCCTGAAAAGCAGGAAATTAGTTAAAACGTGTCATTTTCTGTTTGTAGTTGTTTCTATTTTGGGAAAGGGGTTGGAGTTCGAATGGGTGAGCTGGAAAGTACCTATGTGGCTATATATTCATTGTAAAAGAGGGTAGGGGGGTTCGATTCATGAGGTAAGAGAGGCCAGAGAGAGTAGGAGCAGTCAGTTTTCCTATGTGTGTTCATTTGTAAGCCTGTGGGCATTTTATGATTGTAAGCATTACTGTTATTGGAGACTCATGAGAATTGTGATTTTAGATTGTAACTCTTTTGTTTATATTTCTTCTTATTTGAATATATTGCAGATTTGAGGATCAAAGGCTGCCAATGATTTATGGATCCCTAAGCAACATAGGATCTACTGTATTTTTCCCATCGATCATTGTTTATATTCAAGTATTTGTTGATTCATTAAATTGAGAGGATATCTGTCTAGTGAAAATTCTATCTTATGTTTTACTTCTTCACTCTTCCACCTATCAACATATAATATTGTTTCCTGTTGATCAACTTTAGTACCTTCGATGAGTAGAATGTTTGTGACTCCATTGCCCATTGGTGTAGCCTACTGATCTGCAGTTTGCTTCCCTCTCCCTTTCTTTCTCCATCTTGCTGATCCAACTATTCAAAACTAAAATTATCTTTTACATTCTTATGGGTGCTGAGCTTACACTTTAGCAATCAAAGTGTGAATTTCAGTGCTAACATTTTTGGCACCATTGTCAGGGACAAATTTGAGTAGATTGGAAATCTCCCTGGGAAGAACGACACTGCATAGCTCCATGTTTAGATGGTGACTGAAGTTGGATACCTTCAAGACTGCACATTCACCATGGCGACTCTATTGTTCAGAATCTGTTGGTGACTCCACTGGAATGAGACAAATTAAATGGTTATGAAGGCTATCCTGGCTAGGAGGTTTGCCCCACTCAATTTCTCAGCCACAGATGGTTATCCACATCCCGTGCCTCAAATTGATGAATGGAAATATCTGCTGCCCAGATTTTATGAAGGTGAGAATGACAACCCTGTTGAGCATGTTCATGAATTTCATACTTTGATGTAGCAACTTGACATCCATCATGAAGATATATTCATGAAAATGTTCATGTATTCATTGGAAGGATATGCAAGGAAATGGTATAGAACACTCCCTGCTTCTAGTATTTCCTCTTTGAAGGGATTTCATGATGTTTTTTATTCTCATTGCAGGATAATTTATCCAGCTGAAAGACTTTTTGAGAATTGTTGTGAGGGGTATGCATCATATATTCAGAATTGAACAAGTGATTCCTCTAGCAATTATGATGAAGGAGATGATTGCAGAGAGCAGGACTTAGATGATGGGTTTCATAATGATTTTCCTAAATTTGAAGAACAAATGCATCATTCATGTCAAAATCTAGGTCCCCAAGAGAAAGATCAATATGGACAATCCATCATTTCCCTTTCTCCTCCTTTTCTCGATTCTTTAAGTCAAGAGGTCATATTAGGTTCAAATTTATTTCATCATGAGTATAGTGTTGCAGCTTGTCATGACCAAATTCATAGCTTACCAGTTGTTGTTGTAATCCCTCCTATTGTTAATGAACCAATGTGCCATGATTTGCCAAGTTTTGATGACTATGAGGATGTTTTCACTGAACAACCAGCTGTCCCATCTATTGTACTAATCCCCTCATCCATTAATAGTCAAATGGTCATTGATTCACCTTTGTATGATGATTATGAAGATGATTTACATGAATAGTTTGTTGAAGACCTTATATCAGAGAAGTAGCCTTCCCATCAAAGCAACAATAGCTTGTTTCAACCCTCATGTCATATTTTTGTTGCTGAAAAAGAAGAAAAAGATGATAATCTAAGTTTAGAAGGTGAAAAAATGAGAAATTGGGACCATAAGCCAAGCTATGATGAATATGCCTCACAATCAGAAGATAAGACAAAAGAATGTAGCTTCCCAAGCACTTATAATTGTGATGAACTTCCCTATCAAATCCCTATTCCTCTTGAAGACACAAGCTCATTTTCATCAAGAAACCAAGATCAAATGCCATGTGATCAGATGAGAGAGGTTTAAATTAAATAAAGAAAAGCATCACTAAGCCTTTTTCCTAATAAACCTCATGAACAGGAGTGGACCAAGGCCATATGCATTGAGAATGAATCAGAAAATCAGCAAGCAATGCAACAAACAAGCACAGTGGAGGAAGGACCTGATGCAGTGCTTTTCCTTTTTACACAAAGAAATTTCGTAGGGGAAAGTATTGATGATGTTTTTCAGGATCCATTTGTATCATGTTTGCAAGAAGAAAGTGAGCCTAGGCTCATTGATTTATTCAATGGAAAGTGCATTTCCAAATGTTTCTTTGACGCGCCTTCAAGTAGGAATTATCTCTGGTGCTTAAGGAAGCACATTTCAAAGCTTCAAACAACTGAAAAAATGATGAAATGGCTTCATTGGTTGTTTCATGTAACTTGAATGCTTCATTTTCCCAATAATTAGAGTAAGTGTGTGCAATAAGCTTATTGGATAAGCATCGTTTTCGTCATTTTTGTCAGTTTCAGTTTTCATTTGCATTTAGTTTCAATTAAAGGTCACAGATCAAAGAAGATTGTAGGGGTTAAAGGTTGGGACCAGCCCTAGGATAAGGCACTGAAACTACAAGTGTTCTTAGAGCTTCACAGGGAGGACTATATCCCCCATGGAGCCTATGTTAGCACAAGAATTTGTAGCCAGAAGAGGCTTGCCTCTCCATAAGAAACTAAATAACCTCTACATGCATATACATGATTATAACCTATCAACTCAAGGTTCTTGATTAGTCTCATCATATAGAAGAGCACAGACATTCCATAGCTCCATGGCACTGCAGAATTTTTTATATAACATGGTCTGCCATTTTACTACCTAAAATGCTACCAAATCTGTTAAGTAGTGTAATGATGGCACTATGAATTCTATAGGTTGTTACCAAATCTGTTTTCATGTTGGATGCTACCAAATCTGTCAAATTTTAAGTGATGTAGCTGTGAATTATGATGGCACTACCAAATTCCATGTAGACACACAGGCGGGCGATACCGAAATTTTGACAGAGACCAAATTGTGCAGAGTTATTTTGAAAGGACGCTTATGCTAGTTTTGAGTGACTAACTTAAAATTTGTATTATGAACAAATGAGAAGGTATTTTTGAAAAATGGAGGAGGTTTTTGTTCACCACATACTAAATAACAAAAACCTCTCTCATTTTTGCAAAATATGTTATGGTTAGATAGATATTAGACATAAAAGTGGCATGACAGAATGTGTTGCAGAAACTCTGTTTTAGACTGTTGAAATTATATTTTTGACCATATGACTTCCATGATCATTTCCAAGTGAACCAGGATGAATTTTCAAAATATAAATGAGATTTTTGTCAATAATGGGCCCATGAACATTAACCTCTTTTATTTTTCACACAGGTGTCACAGATTGGGAGATTCGAAAGAATCTTTGAGCCCTATGTTTTCAGTTTTTGTGATTTCCTGTTCGAGACATGTTTTTGTGACACCTGTTGCGGCCAGATGGAGATGAAATTAAAGAAAATGAGAGAGGCTTTTCTTCATAACAAGATTTTATACAAAATCCATTCTCATATTTTACACAAATGTTATGGTTTGAGAATTAAAAGTGGTGTTTGGAAGCTTATTTTTCAGAATTTCGCCTCCTGAAAAGCAGGAAATTAGTTAAAACGTGTCATTTTTTGTTTGTAGTTGTTTCTATTTTGGGAAAGGGGTTGGATTTTGAATGGGTGAGTTGGAAAGGACCTATATGGCTATATATTCATTTTACAAGAGGGTAGGGGGGTTGGATTCATGAGCCAAGAGAGGCTAAAGAGAAGGAGCAGGCAATTTTCCTGTGTGTGTTCATTTGTAAGCCTGTGGGCATTTTATGATTGTAAGCATTACTGATATTGGCGACTCATGAGAGATGTGATTTCATATTGTAACTCTTTTGCTTATATTTATTCTTATTTGAATATATTTCATATTTGAGGATCAAAGTCTGCCAATGATTTATGGGTCCCTAAGCAGCAGAGGATCTACTATATTTTGCCCATCAGTCATTGTTTATATTCAAGTATTTGTTGATTCATTAAATTGAGAGGATCTTTGTCTAGTGAAAATTCTATCTTATGTTTTCCTTCTTCATTCTTCCACCTATCAACATATAATCGTGTTTCCTGTTGATCAGCTTTAGTGCCTTCGATGAGTAGAATGTTTGTGAATCCATTGCCCATTGGTGTAGCCTACTAATCTGCAGTTTGCTTCCCTCTCCCTTTCTTTCTCCATCTTGCTGATCCAACTATTCAAAACCAAAATTATATTTTACATTCTGATGGGTGTTGATATTACACTTTAGCAGTCAAAGTGTGACTTTCAGTGCTAACACATGAGGTGATATATCGGGCGTGGTTTGGAGTTTGGAGCTCCGGTAGGTTAAAACATCGCAATCTCCAAAAACTCTCAAATGTCGAATTTACAAAGTGATGTGGACCGTTTATCCTTAGATCCCTCAGGATCCCTCTCAACCATTGATTTAAGGACTCCATTGAGAACCCCTCTTAACTTCCTAGCCAACCATGACACATCATGGAAGTGAAACATGGCCCCTTCCCTTGTCCTCTATCAAATGTCATCCGTTGGACCTGAGCCATTGGATGAGAGGATATGTGGTAGGAAATCCTACAGTCTGGATACTTGGCACTATGGAGGAACTTGGCCAAG
The DNA here is from genome assembly GCA_009831015.1 of Picea engelmannii. Lineage (NCBI taxonomy): Eukaryota > Viridiplantae > Streptophyta > Pinopsida > Pinales > Pinaceae > Picea > Picea engelmannii. The sequence continues at coordinate 247,068 of ML809926.1, forward strand.
AGTATTCAAACTATGAATACTCCCGAAGTTGTGAACGGCGGAGTAAATCTCAACCGTTGACAAGTACAGAACACGTGGCGTTAGATCTTATAGTCCGGAGACTTGGCACTCTGTGGTTTTCGATATGTGGTGAGTTGATAAGCTATGAATCCCAGAGTTGCGAAGCAATGAGAGCCATGGATCTATGGATCTATGTGGACAGAACTCGACCATGATATCTAAAGGACATTAGAAGGTTGTTTGTCTGGGGTTGACGTGGCTTACTAATGTCATCTAGAGTGATGTGGACCTGCAACTAAGGTGCCACATGTCACTAGGATATGGACGTTTTGCAGATCCCTTATGGCTATTAGGGCATGACATGTGTCACCCCCTAATGAGGGCATGTGTCACCCCTAGTCCTTGTTACGTGTCAGCCCCTGGTACGTGCCCACTTGGCCAAAGTGGTTGGTGAAGTGATCGGGAGTCCGAGACTTTGGGACTCTGGAGAATTTGAGGTGTAGTATCGTAGAGAGACCAAAAGGCCCGAAGGTCAGAGCCACATGGCAAGCTTAATGCACTTTGAGATTTCAGGACTCCGGGAGGTCTCATGCATATACAAAGAAAAAGGGGTGCTCAACACTAAAGTATTGAACATCGAATTACCGTTAGGCGTACACCTTAACAAGGAGGAAGATCCACCATCAGATTTAATGATGGATGGATCTCCACCATAGATATAGAAGGGTTGGGAGCACTGGGACTTCGGGGAATTTTGGATGATATGTATGAGAATGGACCCACATGGCCCTTGACTAATAATGCCCAAAGAGCTTCAGGAAGCAATAACTTGCAAACCAGAACTCAGATTTCATTATGATGGCGATTGTTAGAAAGCTCGTGGTGGGAAAAAGCCAATGGAAATATTGGAATTAGGATTTGAGATAGTTAAGGAAAATGAAATTATGATGCTCCACCCCTTAAAAGAGTATTTAGGGGTCGGGTGTGTTACAAATTAGTATTAGAGCATGGAAACAACACTTGGCCTTCTTGGGCTCATGCACGAGTCGCATAATTTTTTTTATTAGAGAACTTTAAGGGGTAACACCCTACCTTAACCCCTTCTATAAGATACTTGTATGAACCTCTGCTGAAGAGAGGAATGAAACCTTCTATTGTTGATATATTTTTTGGAAATCTGCATTGTATGTTGCTAATGTTTTCAAATAAAGAATTTGACTTCACTTTGCAATGATACGTGTTGTTCATGAATTAGTATATCATTAACTAATAGAATTTATTTTATCATCACTCAAGTAGTCAACGAACAACAGGAAAAATACAGTGTAAGGGACGGTGGCACACCATCAGTTGGGGGAAAGCTCCCACAGTAGAGAGGAAGAATCTAATGAAAGGAGGGTGGTGGAAACCCCTCCATATTTTGTCGAAACTGTAAGAAGCCGAGCATGGTATAATTACAGATTTGTAAGGTTGATAATGAAAGGATGATAAAGGAACATGAAAAGAAAACTGAAATTAATGTAGTGTTACTACAAAGTCTATCAGATATACAAAGGCAACTGCAACATGGTCCAACTACCAGTCATGTGAATAGACATCATACTAAGAAAAATCCAATTCCACTTGAGATACAAAAACATGGTCCTGAAAGTGGCCACACCGGGAGGAGAACATCAAGGAAGGCCCAATGTGGAGCCAAGAGACACTCATTGGAAGATTCCTCTGAGGACATTGACAACTCCAAGGAATAATCTAGTGGAAAAACTAGTTCCCATTCTCAGAAGAGAAGAAAGAAGAGGAAATATTCCAAGACTCATGACCCTGAAGAGTTCAAGGAAGTCAAACCACTCACCTTTGATGGAGATATTAAGAAGGGGGAAGAAGCAAAATTTTGGCTACTTGGCTTGAAGAAGTACTTCAGAGTCCATGAATACTCTGAAAACTTAAAGGCTCAGATAGCTATTTTCAACCTGAATGGGAAAGCTTCCATTTGATGGGAGGACCTTAGGAATGTGAAAGGAAACCATGAGAAGGAATTGTCATGGAAACAATTTGAGAAATACTTAAAGAAGAAGTATCTGTCAGAAAATTAATTTGATGGGAAGACCAAGGAGTTCTATGAACTTAAGTTGGGACAACTCACCATAGATGAATATATCAACAAATTTCTTGAGCTGATGAGGTATGTTCCTTACATAAAGGATGAAAAAGTAAAGATGCAATGATTTATTAGTGGATTACCTCAGTCCTATCTGGACACAATTGAGTTTGATGAGACAAAGACTTTAGAATATACTATTCGAAAGGAAAGGTATTGCTATGAGAAATTCAAGAATAAGACAGAACCCCATGATCACTGGAAGAAGAAAAAAAATTCGGGATTCAAGAAGAAGGGGTTTAAATCCTCAATATTTAAGAACCATGGGAAAATCTCTAGCATGAGCCTTCTTACTAGAAGTGTGTATCAAAAAGACTTTCCATCCCATAGTGGAAATAAACCCTTCGGAGAAATCCCAAGTAAGACTGATAACACAAAGATAGAACCCTTTAAATGTTGGGGTTGTGGAGAAGAACATCTGCTGAGGGACTATCCACATATGCAAAAAAACAATAGGAGGTTCTACAACATCCAAGATGATACTACATTCAATGATGTGGCTAGGAGCATGCCGCAAATTTATGTAGCCTTGGATAATAGACAAGTTGACAACCAAGATTTACTGGTGGAGATGGAAGTTATGATTGCCAACAATTGTGTTTCCATTTTAATTGAACCTGGTTCTAATTTTAGTTATGGCACCCCTCAAAATGTTCAAAAATGTAAATTGCAGCAAGTTAAACATGCTAAATCGTGGTTGGTGCAACTGGCCACTGGAATAAAAAAGAAGGTAACACATGCCATACTAGCATGCCAATTCATTATGGATGGATTACCCACTAGTGCAACCTTAAACATGCCTCCTTTAGGATCTTATGACCTTTTGATTGGCATGGAATGGTTGGATGCCTATAAAACCAAGTTGGATAATTACAATAAAACTTTGGAGTGTGAATATGGAGAAGGGAGAAGGATAAACCTACAAGGGATTCGAAAGCCTGTCTTAGTGAGACAAATATCATCCCTCCAAGTGAATAATTATTGCAGAAAGAGATGTCCCTTGTATGCAATACAAGTGTTGAACTCTGTTGAGGACAATAAACCCATCCTAGAGGACCATCCCATATTAAGAGAGTATAAATATGTATTCCCAGAAGAGGTGCCAGGTCTACCTTCGAGAAGGGATATTGACTTTTCAATAGAACTTGTACCAGGAGTGGTGCCAATGTATAGAATTCCCTATAGAATGAGTACACCGGAGCTATTTGAGCTCAAAATACAACTAAAGGAGATGTGAGACAAAGGATACATTCGGCCTAGTGTGTCTCCATGGGGAGCACCAACCTTGTTTTTGAAAAAAAAGGATGGCACACTCAGATTGTTCATATATTATAGACCACTCAATAAGATGACCATCAAGAATAAGTATCCCTTACCAAAGATCAATGACATGTTTGACCAATTAAGGGGTGATACAATTTTCTCCAAGATTGACTTGAGGTCTAAATATCATCAGGTCTGAATTAAGGATGAAGACATCCACAAAACAAACTTTAGGACAAGATATGGTCACTATGAATTTGTGGTGGTGCCATTTGGGCTTACCAATGCACCAACCACTTTTATGTGTTTAATGAATAATGTACTTAGAAAGTTATTGGATAGGTTTGTGTTGGTTTTCATTGATGATATCCTAATCTATTTCGAGAATAGGGAAGAGAATGAAGAACATCTCAAGCTAGTACTTCAAGTGCTAAGAGAACATTAGCTCTATGCTAAGTTTAGTAAGTGTGAATTTTTCTAGAAACAAGTCCATTACTTAGGCCATGTTATTTCTAAGGAAGGAGTGGTAGTTGATCTTGACAAGATAAAATCCATTATGGATTAGCCTGTCCCAAAATATGTATATGATGTGATATCTTTTATGGGCCTAGTAGGGTACTATAGAAGGTTCATAAAGGGATTCTCCAAGATTGGTTTCCCAATCACCTTCCTTCAGAAAAAGGGGGTTAAATTCATTTGGGCATTAGAATGTGAAGAAATATTTCAAGAGATGAAATATATTCTAACCAATGCGCCCATGGTGAAGATTGTAGACCCAAACAAGGACTTCCTTGTGTGTACAAATTCTTATAAGGAAGGGATCGAAGGAGTCCTTATGCAAGAAGGACATGTGATTTGCTACGAATCCAGAAAATTGAATGAGAATGAAGTCAATTATGTGACCCACGATATGGAATTGGCTGCCATAGTGCATGCTTTAAAAATGTGGAGGCATTACCTCCTAGGTAGAATATTTGTTCTTATGACAGACCATAATGGGTTGAGATTTTTGTTTGACCAACCAAAACTCAATATTAGACAAGCTAGGTGGATGACTCTCCTTAGTGAGTTTGATTTTGAAATAAAACATATCAAAGGAAAGGAAAATAGGGTGGTTGATGCCCTTAGTAGGAGTATGAAAGTGATTCACTTGGCAGTTGTAAGCACTAGTGAATCAGACATCAAAGAGAGAGTCAAAACTGCACAAGAAACAAATGCATTTTTCAAGACCATGACATCATACCTAAAGCAAGAGCCCACAGGGATGAAGTATGAAGGATATCAGATGTTTAATGATGGCTTGATAACTTACAAAGGCAGATTGTATATTCCAAATTGTGACGACTTGAAGAGGTTCATAATGGATGAACTACACAAAAGACCATATAATGGTCATCCTGGTTATCAGAAAATGATCACGACCACTAGGAAACTATTTTATTGGCCCAGACTGAAAAATGGCATAGTTGATTACTTAGCTAAGTGTCTAGAATGTCAACAAGTTAAAGCAGAAAACTGGCACCCAACAGGGCTATTGCAGCCCCTACCAATTCCCTAATGGAAATGGGAAACCATCTCCATGGATTTCATCACAGGTTTACCAAAATCAACCAAACAAAATGATGCCATCATGGTAGTTGTGGACAAACTGAGCAAGGCTACTCACTTCATTCCCATCAAGTCAAATTTCAAGGCAATATATATTGCCAATATTTTCATGAAAGAGATATTTAGACTGCATGGCATGCCTAGGGAAATTATATCCGACAAAGATACAAAATTTACTTCAAACTTTTGGAAATCTATGTTTGTTGGTTTTGAAACAAAATTTCTCTTTAGTACAAACTATCACCCTCAAACTGATGGGAAGAAAAATAGGGTAAACCAAGTGTTAGAAGACATGTTGAGGATGCATGCAATTCATCAACCCAAGAAGTGGGAAGACTACCTACCACTGGTAGAAATAGCCCAAGATAGACATAAGAGATATGAAGACAGGAAAATGACTCCTATAGATTTCAAAGCAGCAGATAATGTGTATCTCTGAGTTAGACCCAGGAAAATCTCTTAGAGGATGGGAGCTTGTGCCAAGCTGGCACCTCGGTATTGTTGACCCTTTGAAATTTTGGATAGAGTGAGACTTGTAGCTTATAGGCTAGCACTTCCTCCCATAGTGAAGGAACATAATGTTTTCCATGTTTCATTATTAAAGAAATATGTACATGATTCTAATCATATTACTGACTGGTCTGTGATTCAAATGGAACCAGAGGGAGAATTCCTGCCAAAGCCTCAATGAAAAATAGACAGGAAGGAAACTTCACTTAGGAACAAAACCATTGCACAGGTCAAGGTGTAGTGGAAACACTTTGGCCCAAATGAGGCTACATGGGAAATGGAGGATGACATGAAACAAGAAATATCCATTTTTGTTTACTTCTATACATACAGAGAACATCAGTAGATAGAACATCGAGGACGATGTTCCTTTAAGGGGGAGGGAATTGTAATACCCCTATGTCCCCCAGTTTGTAAATATAACTATAACTGGCCAAGAGACTATGGCAGACTAGATATGTGTGAATGTTTGATTTGATGAACCTTTGTATAAAAGGGTCAATGTATGTATTTTTTGTTATTAATAGAAAATGGACATGTGTTGCACAATTGTTTAAAGGGGGGAGTTTTCCAAGATATACCATGGATGTTATGAGAGAGATGGTGATGGAAACCAAGAATGGTTGAGATGACCCTCACCAAACCAATACCTTACTGGATGTAATTGCTCAACAATCCTCTAACTCATAAATGAATTACCAGTCAGGATAGTAGTTGGAAGGCCCTCCTCAAGAGTTAATGAGGAGATGGGGTAGGGTACCCATCTGTAAGGCTTCTAGACCTGACCACGAGTTGGAGATTAGGACCCACACAAACTTGCTGAGGAAGTAAAGAAAGGAAGTAATTCGAGGGATAGAGGCAAACCTGCAAGAAAGCAGAGTGGAGAAAACGATCTCCAGAAGAGAAGAGAACATTTTTTTCAACTCTGGAGTTGAGAGGAAAACTAAGAAGCAAGCTCGTTCTAAGCATAAGAAGCCATGGGCAGGGTTTTCACTACAAGTTGATAAACAAGGCTGACGAGTGACTGTGGAAGTACTCATGTAGACCTCCTTGGTTGGTATAGAGAAAACTGGTTGCCAAGATCTTGTGGGAAGAGGAGAGTAACCTCTATCATTGATTGTCATTCAGCAAGGAGAAAGAGTCTCTCTCAAACATCATGGTCTAGCTTGGGGGTGGCAAGTGGTAAATCCATCAGAAGTGGTTGTGCCTATGGTTGGGTGGAAACAAGAACCCCTTTCAACAGTCGCTTCATGGTTTCCAGTTTCTGATAAGTATTTCATACTCCGTGTAATAAAATGGATGTGATGATTGCATGTCTGTGCTATGGTTAAGTTTTACAATGTTTGAAAAGTTATTATAAATGATCATTTGCTTCTGTAAATTGCTATATTTACATAGTCCTATGTTTTGACTCAGTTTAATAGTTAGAGAGCTATGAGACATGAGTCTGTAAGTAAGTCTAAGTATATGCGACGGTTTCTGCACTAGTTGGATATTTCATAAGGGGAATTTCCCCTAAGATGGACTTTGTAGTGCAAGAGTTGAGATGGGTTTAGCCACATCATTTTGGTGTTGTCAACCTCTCAAATTCCTTAGCGGGAAGACTAATATTGAATTCGGTGGATGTAAGGTGCCTCTATCAGACCCCTCACCTGTATGACCAAGGTATCATTCCTCGACCTTAATCAAATCTCGGCTAAAAGCTAAGTGAAACCCTTGAAACTCGATAAGGTTCGATATGACCCAGGGTTGGAAACTCCTCTCTAATCCCGAAAGGAATGAAGTTACTCTGGCTTTGGAACTCTGGGAATTCAGAGCTTCGAGACATATGAATTCACAAACCTCGAGAACAACCGAAGGCCGGAGATGCTAATTAATGAGGATCATGGATCTAGGCATCCATTGGGGGTCTCTCTCAGCCGTTAGATCGAACCTAGTGAGGGGGTAGCGCTAAGTACTTCGTTGAAGTCCCACTTCGGGAGAATAGGGGTAGTCTAATGTCGAAACTCTCGAACATCATAGTCGCGAAGTTAATTTGGACCATTGAGAATAGAGGGACGCGTGTCCACGGATCAACGACTATCCAGAAGTCTGATTATCCGACGGTATCAAAGTGTAAACACGAGAACATGCAATTTTCCCAGAAGCTCTGCAAGCCGGAGTAAATCTTGGTCGTGAACTCTAGGTGCACACGGTGATAGATCGAGTGTGGTTCGGAGTTCGAATCTTTGGGAGGTTAAAACTTCGAAATCACCAAAAAATCTTGAATGTCGAATTTACGAAGTGATGTGGATCATCGATCTTCAGATCCCTCGGGATCCCTCTGAACCGTCGATTTAAGGACTCCGTTGAGAACCCCTCTTAGCTACCCAACCAACTATGACACGTTGTGGAAGCGACACGTGGCCCCTCCCCTTGTCCCCTGTCAAATGTCGTCTGTTGGACGAGAGGCTACGTGGTAGGAAATCCTACGGTCTAGAGACTTGGCACTCTATAGGAACTTGGCTGAGAGTCTTCAAAGTGTGAAGACTCTCGAATTCATGAACGACGAAGTAAATCTCAACCATTGACAAGTAGGGAACACGTGGTGCCAGATCATATAGTCTAGAGACTTGGCACTTTGGGGGATTCGAGATGTGGTGAGTTGATAAGCTCTGAAGCCCATAGTTTCGAAGCAACGAGAGTCGTGGATCTATGGATCTACATGGACATACCTTGATCGTGAGATCTGAAGGACGTTAGAAGGTTATTTGTCTGGGGTTGACGTGGCTCACTGACATCATCCAGGATGACATGGACCTGCAACTAAGGTGCCACGTGTCACCAAGATATGGACGTTTTGCAGATCCCTTATGCCTATCAGGGCATGACTCATGTCACCCTTGGCCCTTGCTCTGTGTCATCCCTTGGTACGTGCCCATCTGGCCAAAGTGGTTGGTGAAGTGACTGGGAGTCCGAGATTTCTGGACTCCGGAGGATTTGAGGTGTAATATCATAGAGAGACCAAAGGGCTCGAAGGCCGAAACCACGTGGAAATCTTACGGGACTTTAGGAGTTCGGGACTCCGGGAGGTCTCGTGCATAGACAAAGAAAAAGGGGCGCTCAATGCTGAAGGAACGAATGTTGGATTACCCTTAGGCGTATGCCTTAACGAGGAGGAAGATCCGTCGTCGGATTTAATGGTGGATGGATCTCCACCATAGATACAGGAACGTTGGTAGCACTGGGACTTCAAGGAATTCTTGATTATATGTATGATATGGACCCACGTGGCTCTTGACTAATAATGCCCGAAGAGCTTCGAGAGGCAATAACTTGCAAACCATAACTCATATTTCAGTACAGTGGTGATCGTTAGAAATCTCGTGGTGAGCAGAAGCCGATGGAGATCCTGGAATTAGGATTTGAGATAGTTAAGGAAAACGAAATTATGATGACCCACCCCTTAAAAGAGTATTTATGGGTTGGGTGTGTTACAAGTGGTTAGAGGTTACAGTGTGTGTGTTGTGGGACAATTGTGTTAGGGGTCATACTATGTCTAGGGTCATAATGAAACCATAGTGGTTAAATAGTTAAGGTGTGCGAATGGTTCTAAGGTAGGTCAAGGTTGAAATAATCAAAAGTAAATGTCCCCTAGATACCTATTATTTGTTATGTTTTTAAATTGAACTTACCATGAAGGTAAATACCTATATCGGGGAAAACAACCTAGTAACCTTCCATGTGTCATTTTGTGTTTAGGGGCATAGTGGATAGGGGTTACAATGTACTGACATATTAGTTTGTTTGTGGTCAAAATGTATTAAGGGAAGATTATTTCATGACTCATAGGGACTATGGGTCATAATGGTTAGGGTGTTAGTGTTCTCGGGGTCAAATTTTATGGTGAATGATTTTTTTAGGGGTGATAAAGGTTAGGGGTCATAATGGTTAGAGATTAATATGTGCTAGTGGGTTAGGGTGTTAATGTGTTTAGTTTAAAGTGTTTTAAGAGGCAATTGTGTCAAGGGTCATCTTATGTCTATGGTCATAATGATTAATTTTCAAGGTGTGTGAAGGGTACAAAGGTGTGTTAAGGTTAAACTATTCAATGATCAAGGCATGTTAAGAGTTTTAGGGTGTGTCAAGGTTTTTTAAGGTTAAAATATTTCATGAAGGTGTACTAATGGGTTAGGTGTTAAGGTGTATCAAGGTTGAGCACGATGATGATGTTGAGGATGATGTTGAGGATGATGTTGATGATGATGATGATGATGATGATGATGATGATGAAGACGATGACGACGATGATGTTGGTGACAATAAGAACAATGATGATCATCATGATAATGATGATGATGATTATGATGACAATGATGCTTTCGTCATTGTCATCATCGATTTTCATCATTGTCATCACGATCGTCATCATTTTATAAAATGATTTTTAAGATGTTGATGATGATGACAATTAGGATGATTCCTTTCTATTATAAAATTTATTGAGTAGATTTGTGACTTCATTTTCAACATGTGTTACTTTTTTTCTTAACTACATAAATTAGTTAAATGCACATAGCAATTCCCTCGCTCTTATTTAGATAAA